>OMNN01082297.1:0-16799 GCA_900302755.1 Chromis chromis | reverse complement strand
AAAGGTGACCTATGTCTGAATGACAGAATGCCATAACTTTAACAGATTGATTAAGACTACATCATTACATCTACCATGCCTGAAAAGGGATTTAGTGTGGTACAGCTTTTTTGGAAATTAAAAAGATCTGCAAACTTCCAAGTCCATGCCAAGGAAAGATATTCTCTCCCACAGAAAACACTGCATTTTATCTGCCTGAAACACTTCATTTGAAGTCCAGGCTTCTCTTCAATTACTTATTTATATCACTCCTGTAATACATTTGTATAATGCCTGCCTAGCAAATATTATTTCCTCACTAGAGGTGCTTCTGCTAGAGCTACTGTACGTCTTTATGCCTGTAATCCCAGATCAGGGGTTATGATACGTAACCAACATTACTTCACTTTAATCATGCTAACTGAACAATCAGAGCAGACTGGGCTGGAGTGTTTTAGAGAGAGGGTGAGAGGAGGTGCTGTAGCCATGAACAGTATGAGAGAAATCATGTTTTTGAACATTAAAGCATGTAAACATATTCAACCATATGCCTGTAAATGTGCACAATATGGGCACTTTAAATGTGCACACCACCACATCAGACGCAAACTGTAGAAAACAAAGGTTGGTCTGGATGGCACAGGAATTTGGTGGTTTTAACAGCTGTGTAGTTTGTTATAGTCGAGGCTCTTGCGTGTATAACACATAAAATGGCACTGTAAGGATTTGTCTTTAACGTTTTTTCTATTTGGTCCTATATACTAGTATATCCCATCAACACCTTCATTCTTAACATTTTTAAATTAGGTCAGAATTCTAAATAGTTGCACATGTATCCCCTCCTCTGATGTTCTCCTCCACTTCCCTCCAGGAGTTGTCGGAGTCCCAGCAGGAGCAGCTCCAGCAGAGGGCAGCGTATCTCCGTCAGCAGCGGGACAAACTCCACGCTCTGAGGAAAGAGCAGCAGAAAACCAAGCAGCCGACCAAACCAGAGGAGGCGCCCAGCGGCCCCACACCAGCACCCTCCACCACCCCGGTAAATACAGCCTCCTCCTCCCTGACACCTCCTCCAAAGGATCATTTTCAGTTTAACACAAATTATCTCCCAGTAATCCAGCACCTAACAGTTTGATGCAACATCCACAGTTTCTTTATGATCATGTTTTTATCTTCTCATTTAATTCCTAATTTCACCTGCTTTTCTTTAACCCATCTTTTATTTTTCTTTCTGTTTACTTATTCATTTGGTTCTTATTCTTCATTTCCCGCTGCCTGTATCTGATCTGGTTTGGCCTGACAGGAGGTAGTGGGGCAGCCTCAGAGGAACGGGGCCTGTTCCCCAGCTCCTCCTGCTCCTGTTGCTCCTGCTGCTCCTCCTCCAGCACAACACTCTGCTAACCCCTCCAAACAGAAGGTGATCCATCGGCTGCTTCTGCCTGATGTGAACACGTGTACTCACTCACAACCTGTGTGTTGATCTGGTTTTGCTGTGTAGTACCCCCTCTCTTCTCTGTCTCATACGAAGTAACTAGAAACCTTCAGTCTGAGCAATTTTACTCAATTTAATTGCTCATTATTTTAGCCGCAAACTTAGGAGAATCAGGTTTCAGTCTCTCTGTGGATTGAAATTAAAAAGATATTTGTCTCCTGAAGGCCTCGAGTTGAAAGTAAAACATTTAATTTATCATCCAATCCTTATATTTGATATTTTAAAGCCTTGAAAATACAGATGTAGTGTAGCCACGTTCCCAATACTAGCTGCTTTGTTGTGTGCTTCGTCGTGTGTTCCTGCTGCTTTTTACTACTCCCTCAACATTTCACCTGAAGCTCCTGGTGATTATTAACCCCGCCGCCCGCTCTGCTCTCTTTACACAGGAGATATCTGCCGAGGAGCGGAAGAAGCTCCAGAAGAGAAAACACCTGGCTGACAAGCTGAAAGAGGAAGTGATCAAGAAGTAACTTCCCCTCCGAATGCAATATTCACCTTTAAATCCACCCTATCTCTCTTACTCTGGTAAACAAACACGAGGCTTCCTTTACACTGCCCCTTAATTCACTGTACAGAACGCAGGTGGGGGTTTTGTTTTTCCAAAGAGTCACAAAAAATTACGAGATCTTCCTTCTTTAGAGTTCTTTTCGTTGCTATCTAAAGAGCAAAAAGGTGCATTTTCTTTTTGTTTGTTTTTTAATATATGCCAGTATATGACAGTCTCTACTCGTAACAGACCACTCAAGTATTTGAAGATCTGTTAGATAGCTGCATTTTACGGGACTGAGAAAGTTCAGGAAATGTCACGCACAGCTGAGAAGCACACGGGCCAGTCAGATAATATGCTGCCAATGGTCGTAGACTTGAGTGGTGGACCCAAATAGCTTTTACTTTTTGTTACGAGACGTGCCTGGGCTGTGTCCAGAATCACTCTTGATATAAGTGCACGACTTTACTTTGACGCTACTAAATTTTAACTGCAAAATCAATGGGCTCTTTAACGCTCTAAATAGACAAATAAATGGTAATCTTTTTTATTTTTCCAAGCAAAAATGCCTCTTAAAGTACACAATATGCATTTAAATCCTGCACTGTTCAGTTATAATAAGCCATACAACAAGCACCTTTCAGTTTGCTTCCATTTTATAGCCAATAGATTATAATCTGCATATTTATTGTTAATAAAAGTAGTAGTTTGTCGCCCTGATGTCACACTGCAATGCTTCACCTTGACTAAATGTGAAACTTACTATTATGCAACGCTACATCTGATGTCTCATTTTACTTATTACAAGGTCAACTAGTGACGATTACATTGGGAGGAGGGAGAGGAGTGATTTTGGACACAGCAGCAGGCTTGTTTTTCTGTAGGCAACAGTCAAACGTGTTCTAAATGGGCTGTGTGACGAGTCAGAATCAGTGAGTTAAGCAGTAATGGTGACAAGACTTAATTGGGAGAGTCTTACGTTGAGGCGCAGGTAGTGCAGAGTCTTATTTTCCACTGTTAGCATTTCCAAAGGGATGCTGGTACATTGTTCACACCTTAGCTGCTAATGCTAGTTCTAAAAAGTGCTGTGGAAGTTGTCAAGATGAGCATCACGTGTTCATAAAGGGGCCAAGAGAACGACGAGTGCAGTATTTATCTTCAAACCAATCTGGAGTCTTCACTTTAAGCAGTCATGATGCACCAGTTTCTATGTAATATTGTTACCATGTATGCTGTTTAATAAATCACATTTTATAGGAAACTACCTGGACTCCAGACTGAATTAATGAAAACTGTGAATTTAATCTGCTGGCTTTGAGGTGAAACAGTGGTTGTAGGTCTCAATCTGATCTTCTGTTTTAATGTTTGGATTTACAGAACCAACTGTGATGCATTATATCATAAATTACCTCATGTTTACGAATGTATTTACAACACAGAGTATACTGTGCCTGAATAACCCTACATATAAATCAAATGGGATCAAATACAGCCACTCAAAAGAATAGTTTTCAGGCGTTTTGTAGCTCCAATTGCCAATCGGTCAATCGTTAAGACAAAGCTAGATTCACAAGTTCAATGTCAGGGTCACATTTAATTTCAAAACTTATCAAATAAATTCATACAAATGTTAAGAATGGATAGTGGTAGTAAATGCACTTGGTACAAATTCATCAAGGGAGAGAGCAGAAACAGTCATATTGTTGGGTGATGCTAACAGACAGGAGGAAAGACAAATTCACTGCTCAGGTTACGGCTCAACTCCTGAAAAAGCACATTGGCAACAATAACTTTTTACTTGTGCTCCTACCCTGAAAGATAAGTCTGATCTAGCTTCTTTTTTTTTTAAGCAAGTTTTGATTCCCTTCATCTGCCTGTCGGTGTGCTTGTGGTGAGACCAGGAGAGAAGATACAACATGAGAAATGTTCCAACCCGACACTAACGTCCCGCTGCCTTCTTGACGTGTTTTGATTCAAAACCTGCACTGCATCAACTGCGGGGTTAAATCATCTTTATCATAACTAATAAAAACAGCTCATCCATTCATTCAATTAAAAACTGTAAAAAAAAAAATGTTTTCCTTCAACTTAGTTTTTATGGAGAGGCCAAAGAGAACTTGAAATAAGCCATAATATGTGGGACTAAGCCGATCTCGTGCTGAACATCTTGGACCTTCAACCTGGGCACCTCAACTCCCTAAAACCAGTCGCCACTCAGCGATAAATGTGATTTTTGAACCAGCTAACAGTGCTAGCGTGCACAGACAAGGTGGGCAGATTTTTGTTTCCGATGCAAATTAACCTCTGAACCTGAGATCTGTCTGAGAGGAGGGTGTCGAGACTTGAAACCTCCCGAAGTGTGCGCTAATCCTACTCTAAACACACCCAACAGCTCAGGTTTACTCACCCAGTTAAAACAACTGGGCTGATGACGATGATGATGATGATAATGAGGCCGCTAAATTCTTAAATCGACTAAAATACAAAACTCCAGACATCCTCAAAACGTTGGCTGCAAAAATGACTTTACTGCAGTTTTAATGTGTTATTTTTAAAACCAGCATTTGCGACTTCTCTGCATTTTACATTGAATCAAATGAGCTGGACTGAAAGGGTGAACAGTGACCCCACCTTTTTGTGCAACAACAACAAAAACAATACACAGGCAGGTAGGTATCTCTCTCCCCTTTCAAAATCACATCAGGGGCAAATGATTAAAAAGAAAAGAAAAGAAAAAACAAAACATCTGTACAGTACTTTTTAACAAAGTCATGAAATACAGGATTCCTGACTAACGCAGTCCTGTGTGTGAGACGTTGTGTTGTGTGTTGCGTGTGCCTTGACCAAACTGACGCCATGGCTTTTGAAGGTTTTGAGTCCTGCTCCTCTGGATCTAAGCATCATTACTGCTGAGTTTTCATTCTGGTTTGATTTGTCAGCTCCCTTGTCTCTCAAAATTTTTTGTTTTAATTTTTCTATGTTGCCTAGATCCCTCTATCCCCGACAAAAGTAAGTAGTTCTGTGGCAGGGCGGCGCACACGCACACACGGCTTCAGCCAGTCAAGCTTTCTATAACTATGACGGCTAGTCCTGCTAGCCTGACTGGCCTGCTGAACAGTTCGTACACTGGCTGGTTGTGTTCTGGCTTCCTCTGTCTCTGGAGCTCATTGGTTCGGGGTTCGAGATGGATGGAAGGGAGAGTTCGAATGAGAACATGTGAGGGGGGGGTTCTGGGCCGCTGGAGTACCGCGGCTTCCTTGCTACCGTTGCAACAGCGACACGGTAGAGTTGAGAACCGCCTTGGCACTGGGACTTCCACCGCAGCCTCTGGTTGGTGTGCAGGATGGAGGATGAGGAGGAGGAGAAAGTAGTTCAGAAAGAAGTAAGAACAAGGAGAGCAGGAGGGATGAGTTTGCAAAGGATCAAGTGAGGTTCTCCTCAGGAGGAAGAGAGGTAGAAGGGAAAGATAAAAACAGGCTGAAGGAAGGGATTGATCTGCCTTTCTTTCCAAAGAGAGAAGCTCTCCGTCTCCTTCCACTGAGGGAGAAAAGAGGAGCAGCGATCAGGAGGGACTGAGTGAGGTGGAGCTCGTCTTTGCCCGTCTCCTCGGTGAGACCGACAGGTGGCACAGGCAGGCCAAGGACCAATGAGACGACCAGAGGAGGGGGGATGGGAGGGACTCTGTGTCCGTCCACCACGACCAAACAGAGGACAATTAGCCTTATGAGCTCAGACGGGGCCGCTTCCTTGGAGCCTGCTCTTCCTCCTCGTCTTCTTCCTCTTCGTCCTCATCGTCAGGGTAGTCCACCAAACCAACCAGAGCAGTCTGAGAGGTACAGGAAGAAAAACAAAATAAAGATTAAGACCAAACACAAGCAGTATTTAACTGCTGTCTGTCCACCATGATCAGCTCTTTTCTGCACAAGAAGACGTACGTTTGTAGGGGTGCAGGATAACAGCATGTTTGACCTATTCTCTAACCTGTAATGCTTCACTCACATTCTGGACACATTTTGCTGTTACTGATCATCAACATAATAAATAACACAATTATCAATAACAGGGCATTTGTGTTGTTGGACATGAGGCATGTGTAACTTCTGTCTGCAGTGTCGTCAAGATAACTCTAGAAACATGCTGTGAACACACATCTGGCATTTGATAAAAGGTTCTCAATCCTCAAATAAACAGCACTGCACAGTCGTTAACAGTTGGACAGAGGCGATGACGTTAAACAAATGGTGATCAATTTCACACCACTATTTGCAGACATTACCTTCACTACTGGTGTGGCAGGAAGAGCAACTGTTTTGACAGACGAAGTTGAACTGTTGTTTGGAGTGACGGCTGGTGAGGCAGGTGGGATTACAGCAGCTTTCCCATTGTTATTGGCACCATTAGCTCCGTTGGCAGCTCCTGCATCAACAGAAACAGTGATCATGTTGCAATCTTGGAAAAATTTCCAGGAAGATCGATGCAATAATAGCAATGCAGCTCACCTTTTTTGGCTTCCATGTATTTGCCGTAGCTATCTGAGAAGTCATCCTCCATCCTCTTCTCCACTGCCTCTCCATCATCGTCATCATCGTCATCATTGAACCACAACTCTTCATCCTCGTCCAACGACCGCGCATCTCTGCGATATCTACAGGCAGAAAAATTGCTTTGATAAATATATCGATCTACAGAAATATGAAACAAACCGTTTCCTTCACAGCAGTAGGAGATGTGAACATTTTAAAATACATAAAGAAATTTTTAAGATAACATTTTCTAGACGTATCCGACCATTGTGTACAACCAGGCGACTGACCTGTTAAGTCTCTGACTCTGCCGGTCTTTTTCCTGCTCGTATCGGCCTTTCAGGCCCTTGAAAGTCTGGACATACTCAATGGATTCAAGTGCTTTGTAGAAGTTATCCACAATGTGAGCTATGAGTGATTTGATGTCCTCCTGGAAAGAGAAGACACGATGAGAAATCAAAAACAACTAACTTTGTACAAACACAAATGATCACTTCTTCATCACTTTTAGAGTTTTGTGTGTTTACGTACCACTTTTATGAACTCAAAGAGCTCTATGATGGCTGAGTTGAGGAGGTTGTATCGGGTGCCGTTGTCCAGCAGGGCATTAATGACAGGCTCAAACAGGTTCCCTTTGATGATGTAGCGGTTGTAGTACTCATCTTTCAGACCAATGATTCTGCGCATAAAACGCAGGGCACCTTGGACACAAACAGACAGCGGCTATGTAAAAATGACACTGCATGACGAATGCATAGCAAATCCAATGCTCAGGCATAGTTAAAAATCCCTGTATACTTTGTTAACGTTCAATCAGAAAGCAGTAAAACTACTGACAGAACATTCTGATAAGGAAAGACAAAACATAAAGGTGTGTGAGTGAACCCTATGCATGTGTGGTGACTTACAAAGAGCAAGAAAGGTGTGCTTTGAGTTCATGAGCACCAGCACTCTTCTGAGCAAGTCTTTGTTCATGATGTAGGTCTTGATGTGATAGGTGTGGTGCTCCACACAAAAGGTAAGAAGCTCCAGGATCAGTGCCAGCAGCTGAGCTGTCTGGAAGTTGTCTACACAAAAAGAAAAACCACCTCACGTCAGGACACGGCGAACACACAGTGTGACATGTCCAAAATTCACATTTAAGGTGCAGACTACATTTTATAGTACGGCCTTTTTCCCCAAATGAAAGCCACAAACACAATCATGCAGTCCTGGAATACACAATTATATCTAGCAGTCATTTCTTTACACCTAATCTCAAAATTATTATTTATTTATCTGATACAGAAAATTGTAGCCACTGCATCATTTAAGCCAATTTAAAGAGACGCTAATCATTTATTTAACCCTCTTGTGGGTGCAAGTTAAACAAATATAACACAAACTAAATGTAAATGCAATTTTACTGTCTGCTACAAGAATAATAAGTTCTAGTAAACTCTGATGTGAGCAAATGTCTGATAATTAATGGTAATGAGTTAAATAACACTCACCTGGACAGACTGGGTTGATCTTTGTGGATCCCTCCTGCAGATCTGAAAGGCCACGACACAGAACAATGAGTAAAATCCTCTACATATCCTACAGTTTGAAATATTCTGGATCTACTTCTCCTGCTTACCTTTTGAGCTCTTGTCATGTGCTGTGTTGGCCAGCAGAGGAGCAGTTAGGACATGCATGCAGTACTTGTAGAAGAAACTCAGAAACTCTGTTTTCTCAGTTTTCTAAAAGAAAACATGAAAAGAAACTTTGGTAAGTGGCCTTCATGTTTTAACACTGGACAGATCCAACATGAGTTCGCCATCCAACAGCTCATCAACGTTTGTCAGTGAAATGTTAATAGCGACACACTATTGTTGTTGTTATTGTTGTTTTCTACTGAGTAATACTGTTGTGAAGCACTTTGTGACCTTGTGCTGTGAAAGGTGCTACGAATATAAATAAACTTTACTTACTTACTTACTAAGTTTGATTGGGAAGGGTTGAAGATGTAACTTTCCTCTCATCACTCATTTTAAATGCTAGAGTAAAGCTGCTGTCATAAGCCTGAGTTTTGGCTCGATTTAGAACCTAGAGATCATAACATAATAGCTAGTGTGCAGCAAAAGCTTCATTTTCCTGACAAGAGATTTATGGCTTACTCCTTTTTTTAACGTTACACCCACCAAAACTAGTTCTGCTCTATTTGTCTAAAGTCAAAGTCAACTGGGAATAAGAATATCTATTTGCAAGTAAAGTTCAAGCATCAGCGAAAGAGACAAGCCGGTCCTGCTATAATAGTCCCTACATATGAAGTAATTGGAGGGGCTAAAAGAGACACTGTTTACTTGAGCAGTATGTGGACAAGGAAGATGTAGGATTTTGTCTAGCCCTAACCGCGCTGCTTTAAACCAAGAAGTAGAGTTGCTTATGCTGAGTAACGGACACAAATGCATTTCCGTCGTTCAGCAACAGGCACAAACGTAGATAGTTTTGCTTACATTGGTGGAAGCCAGCATGTTCTCGGGGTCGATGAGTGTCCTGAGCAGACCCATCAGCTGGACAGCTCCTCCTAACTCTGGATCAGAGTCACAAATCATCTGCTTGATCACAACATTTATCAGCAGGACATCCTGGAACACACAAATACACACACAGGAGAGTCAACACAATGCAGGTTTGGTCCAAAGGGATTTTCAGATTAAAAGAAACACAACAAAAACTCTGCTTAACACAGTAAAAGAACCCAAAACCTACTGGTAGTAAAATGTATGTTCAGGAACGTAGTCTTGGAAGCAGAAAAACATAAACCAGTGGATGAACTAGACTTGTGAACAAGTTCAGCAAGCTGTCTCTCAGTGAAAGCGTAGACGGCGACTCATATAAACTCGGGTGTTCTATCCCAGGCCATGAAATGGACGTCAGGGGGCTCGCAGCTGCTTTTGTGTCCAGAGACCGAACCGGCAGAGTCTGGGTACCAAACTCAAGCCCAGACAGAGGCTTCACAGAGATGCACTGTATGTCTGGCCCATCAAATTTTGTATCCACATACCCTGTAACACTTCTCTGTGTTCCACACTTGTACACATTAGAATCCATTGTTTCTTAGTGGGGGGAAAAAACACTGGCAAGTTGTTTTGCAATAGCTAACGGCATTTATTACTGAGCAGGAAACACCATTACAATGGGTCTGCAGTAAACACCAAGCTAAGCATGTTTGGGTCCTAAAAATAACTTGAACCAACACTTGGGTGAATAGTCAAGTGAGACGTAATGGTCTGATGATGGTGTCACATCAGGAAAATTTAAAAAACACACTATTTAAATTGCTGCTTTAGATATAAAGATTGTTCCTAAAACAATATAGTTTAGTTATAGTTAGCTAATATAGTTTATAGGGGCCTCCTTCTGGACTTCCATACAGAATTTCTTCAACATACTAGCTGTGCTTTCATATAACTGTCAAGCAAATCTGAAGTAAACTTTTGAAATGGTGCAAAACACAAAATGACCATCAGGTTTGTTTCCATTAAGCTTTCGAGAGAATAACCTCAGCCTAAACAGTCAAAAACCACCTCAAGCGGGAGTAAAAACTTTGAAATTGGAGATTCTTTTTTCCAAATCCTGCCATTTCTATTAACTTTTCCTGATGCAACATTTCAAAATGTTCAATAAAAATACATTATGGAAGCACAACTATTGTTTCTCTGCCAGTTGTGGGCCCCTAGTCCAACCACAGTGTATTTGACATTGTCCACCCCTGTACTTCTCCATCAGGAATAAGGCATAACTGCTCACAACCTTACAGGATAACCAAGCTAATTTGATATTTAGAGTTAACCTCAATCATTAAGTGCTCGGGGAGACGGACTGCTCTAAAAGCCTGTTGTGCTTAAGAGCTGTGTTCAACACTAAGATGTACAAACAGCATGAATATAAACACAACACACTACATTTCATACAAGTATAAAGCAACTTGAGTGCAGTTTATAATTCAAATATTCATTTTTTGGTCACAAAACGCAGAACAAGACTGTTTTTAAACACGCCAAATTTCATAAATACAACCCTAGGCTGACAAACTACAGCCTGGTCTCTTAAAAGTGCAAGTATGTCTGTTCAAAGAAATGTTTAGATGCTTACGTCGTCCGTCTGCTGTGGCTCTTGCATGACAAACTCTCTGACCATGGAGGGGCTGAATTCCACCAGGTAAGAGAAGATGTCGGTAGCTGCTGCCCTCACCTGCAGGTCATCCATTCCCTGAACAGAAGATAAACAGCAGTTGATGGGATGGACATGAAGGTAATTCTACAAACATACGTGTCCCCAGTTGAGCATTCATAGGCAAGCAAGTTTTTAGTTAACAACAACTTAAGATATTCACATTCATGTAATGCTCAGAACGTACCATGACTATTTCAAGAGCAGGTAAAATGCCTAGGTTTGCCAGAGTTTTGAAGAAAGCGTCCCTGTTTTGCGGCTGCAACGTTTGTGAAAAAGCACAGAATTCCTTGACAAAGTTCACCTGAGGAGCAGAGAAGAAAAACAGCAGATGTAATGGTTGTTTAGCATGTGGCACAATAAAGCAAAAACCACTATCAATAGGCACTGATTCACATGTGATATTGTAGGGTTTTTTTTCCATTCCACGATGGTTGAAAAATTACAATTACATGGACCAAAATATGAATTATTTACTATGATTTGAAATTAAGTTCAATGAATAGTGTTCTCAAAGTTATTGTGCAAGAGATTTAAAACATGTGACAGAGCATTACCACGGGATCATAAGTGTGACTGTCACACGATGAGGATGGCATGAATTTGTAAAACCACTGACAACAATTAAAACACAGGGTCAGCATAACATATATCCTCAGTTACACCGTATCTAATTTCGGAGTTTTATCGTTTCAAATTGCGATTTTGATTTTTAAATTGATTAGATGTTCACCCCGGAGGACAAGCCAACAGACAAAACGGTGATTTAGATAAGAAGAATCATAGAAATCCCTGCAGAAATATTTAACCTATGCAAAAAGGGATGACATTACATACAACAGAACCATTCACTATACATCATTTTACTCTCACAGCATTCAAAGTCAGCTTTACAAAAACTATTCAACCTTTATGTTTCTACATTTAGGCCCCGTCCACACGAAG
Organism: Chromis chromis; assembly: GCA_900302755.1. NCBI lineage: Eukaryota > Metazoa > Chordata > Actinopteri > Pomacentridae > Chromis > Chromis chromis. The sequence goes on along the minus strand of OMNN01082297.1, from coordinate 5,176 downwards.
CCAAAACGCTTATAGTTTCAAAAACGTTCTTCATAAAGACGGAGCTGTTTCAGTAAATGTGTCCGTCCACACGAATTCACTTGATACGCCTGAAAACGATGTCAAACACATGCCAGGCCTTTTGGTGACGCTGTGACGCAGTAACAGAAACAAACAGAAACTGGTGGGGGTACTTTAGGCACGCACAGAAATTTGTATACGATGTAAACACAGAACATGGCGGCGGCAAGTATGAGTGGACAAGCTTTTCTTCAACCCTTTCTTTTTTCATTTTCTGAGTTTGGCGCATTTATCGAGAGGTGGAGCTATGACGCAAGCGTGCAAGAGAAGCGGACAGGGTGTAACAACGGTGCCACGTAAACGGCGTTTTGAGATCTTTGCACTCTGGGACCTAGGTTCAGAAATGATTGTTTTCAGACCCCCAAAACGCCGGCTTCGTGTGGATGATGCACGGGTTTGATGAACTGTATGTGTTGACTTACGAGCTCTCTCCTTTTACTGTCATCAGTGGCTTCGTCTGTGAGCTGCGCAAAGACCTCCGTAAGAAACTTCTCATCCTCCTGCGACACAGTCAAAACAGGGTTAGGAAATCAACAAAATGGAAAAAATATAAAGACTTAAATATAAATAGAAACAAAAGAAGAATGAGAAACCTAATCCTGGACAGTCTGTACACAGGTTTTGCTGCAACAAGAATCACAAAAGTAACAAAACACAATGAAGCGTATGATTCTTAGAGACACAGATAAAACGGAATACAACCATTAAATATGAAACACTTAATTGTGAAATGGATGGACTGTAAAACAATGTTTATATCATGGAAATTATTTTGTAGTACAAGTTAGTGTCCACACCACACGCCTCACATAACCTTCACATTAAAACCCACTTACAGCATTACAATGGACCTTGATCGATTTGTTGACTGGCCTCTCAAAGCTGATTTTAATTTGTCAATCATCACATTACAAAACTTAACACACACACATCTTACACTTGTGGGCAAAAGACATTAATTGAAGTCGTCTGTGCAACTACATATATTGTTTATACAGGCAGATCATCACAATCCTTATCCAGTCCAATCTGTTTAAAAATTTCATCTGAGATTTCCATGATTTGACGCTCACATTAAAAATCAGTACATTTAGTAATAATAATAATAATGCATTGGTTTTATATAGTGCTTTTCTAGACACTCAAAGACGCTTTACATTGCATTATATATTCACTCCATACTCAATGGTGGTAAGCTACCTATGTAGCCACAGCTGCCCTGGGGTAGACTGACGGAAGTGAGGCTGCCAATCTGTGCCATCAGCCCCTCCAACCACCACCACCCACTCACTCTCACACTGCATTCACCCAGGCTTCCTGGTGTTCCCTCACGGTCTCCCATCCAGGTACTGACCAGGCCCTACCTCGCTTAGCTTCCAAGATCTGACGGGATCGGGCATCCACAAGGCGGTATGGCCACAATTTAAATTGCTTTAATTTTAGTGAATTCAGTCAATCATTTATCATCAAGTGTGAGTTATCTTATAGTAATGAACCACTGGAAAGGCAATGCATCAAACAAACTGCAATCAGTGGCAACACAGTGAAGAATAAGGCATTAAATACACTACATTGAAGATTTAAGAAAATATTGCATAATCAGAAACTGGAACCGCAAGCCCATTCAACTAACAAAGAAATCTGGTCCAGGAGAAACCATTAGATGTTAGTTTGTTGATCTGTGCCTCGGATCCTTACCTGCAACATACTGACAATCTCCACCTTGTTGAAGAAGATGAAGGAGGTGAGTGTGGACAGGAAGTTCTCCTCAAAGACTGACGGCGTGGGCAGGATGATGTCCTGGATGTACTGAACGCGGTAGGTCTGGTGGATTTTCTGCCGCAACTCAGAGTCTGTGATAGGGATCACCTCCTTAAACTTTGCTGTCTTGGTCAAGAATTCTCTGTGTCGTTTAGGCTGAACCAGTGCCGGGTCATACTCAAGGCAACCCACCACATCCATGATACAGTCGTCAGAGAACATCACCTCAAAGAGAGCCGCTTTATTAAGGAACAAGACACCTCGGACAATCTCGTAGAGGTGATGTAGGCCTTCCCTGTTGTCCAGGTCCTCACATACTCTGAAGAGACCCAGGAGTTTCTTGATGTAGCCCTCGCTCATCAGGGCCAGGGCAAGTTTTTCCCTACGGATGGGCGAAGACAGCACAGAGGTAACCAGGTCTGCAATTTCCTCCAGCCGGCTTAGCTCGCAAGGAGGGAGCTCCACCAGGTGGCTTGTCTCTTGAATCTCCTCAAAGCGCTCCTCCTCTGACTCATCGATGGGGTCCTGGGTGATGTCCAGAGCAGGGTCCTTGCCTTGTACCTGAGCAATACATGTTTGGTAGTTACTAAATGACGAATCAAAACAGAAGTACTGGTGTGCTGACTCTTTCCCCTTGTAGTAGGGTCAATAAAATTTCAACACCGACAAACCAGCATCAGTCATGTTTGTCACTTTGACATTACCTGGCAAATCTTCTCCCAGATCTCATCACAGCCAGCCTTTTCCTGGAAACTGAGGGCAAGGTCATAGTTATCTGCTTCTGACCAGACGATCAGTGTGTCCTGGACAGAAGAGAACAAAACATCAACAACTTTACTCAAAGAGACACTTGCCACAGTCACAGGATTCACTCATGTGGTTACCTTACAAAGCTTACATACACATTAGCTTAACACATATAAGCTCTCTTGTGTATGTAAATATATAAGCCTTGAAAGGACTCCTTTAAAATTAGGCTGCACCTACGGTTTACTTTCATTGTCAATCTAATCTAAAGACTATTTTCTTAATTTGTTGATTAGTTGTATTATCTGTAAAATGTAACAATGACAGAAAACGATGTCCTCAAATGTCTCATTTTGTCAATAATCATAATTTCCTGTCACAAAGAGCTAAAGAAACCATCAAATATTCAAATTTTAGAAGATAGAATGAGAGAACTTCAACTATAATTTCTCAAAAAAGTATTAAAACTGATTAAATGATTATAAAAAAAACTAGCAATACACTTTATAGTTGACAAGTAATTGATTATTAGCTCTACTTTAAAATGAGCATGACTGTTTTGTCCACAATATGTATGGGGAATCATACAACCCAGTACTTTCTAAAGCTACGATTAGCTAGTCTGATGTAATTGTGACCTGCCTGTTGCTCATTTCTAGGTTTACAATCAAACCAGACAATGAATTTCTGTCTGCTCTACATCCCTGTAAAAACTGTCAAGCAACAAGTCCCAAACTAATCTTACTATGTTTAACATCTGACACTCAAATTTAGAAGATGCTGATAATCTGATCAATCAGGTATACATGGACAACCTTTATGTAGCTAAACCAGAATCAGATATTCAATACATACCTGTTGTTTCTGATATGCAGTATTCGGGCTGATCTTCGACTCCAACAGTAGTGATCCTAAAAGACAGAGATAAGGGTTACTTAACTTTTAAGCTGGTGAGAATGCTGAACAAATTCTAACCGATTATTGAAGGATAAGGTCAACTTATCTGCCTGAAAGTAAGCAGCTAGGTTGAACAGATAATGTAAAAAGCTGAATAAATTACAGTTGTAAAGACAGAAAGTTGAAATTGAAAACAGTACGGCTTAACATTTATCGCTAGCCTATTAAAACACTATCCATCTGTCATCTGTATATGAACACGTAGCGGTTTATTATAACGAGCATTAACAAGTTTAGGACTAGACTTTGAGGGCCCCCATGCTACGGAGATCACGTCGTCTGGTAGACCAACGAGCATGCTAGCACCAGCTATCCACCAAATTGCCTTTTAAAGAGGGACGAGCCTACTGTTAATAGCTCCAACAGTTTCAAACCATTGGTTCCACACGCTGCAGCAAAAACGACTCTAAAAAATTAACCAAATAAGCATAGTGGCCAATTGAAGCGTTGTGTCCGAACAACCAGGAGTTAGCATGCTAACGTTAGCTAACGTATCGCTAGCGCGGCTATGCTAACGGAGAACTTACCGTCCGATTCGGCCCGAACTAATAATGATATTCCCTTCAGTCGCTCAACAAATGTAGACGAAACGTGCCCGGTGCCCCGATCGTCCCACTGCCGGTCTTCATTCAGCGTATATACTTTCACTCGCCGCCGAGTGTCCGACATGGTTAACCGAGTCGGAGCTAGCAGGCTAGCTGGCTGCTAACAAGCTATCAGCTCACCCCGTCTAGTGTTTTCCTCGACCTGTTAACTTTGTTTCCACCTGCATGTTACAAAACATGCGCGTCTAAGTGAAGTTCACAGTAGCGGTAAAATGTATTTGTTGCTATTTCATACGCATATTACGTTTACGACGTGAACCAACTCAACAGGAGGCCTGATATCAAACAGTAAAATTCACAGAGAACACAACAACTCCGACGGCCTCCGTGCTTAACGTCCACAGACCGCCATCTTGTAATCCGATCTTGTGTTCTTTTTCTTCTTCGACGTCAATCAAGCGCTAACTGCCGCGGGGTCTCCTCCTCCGGCGGAGTCACCCAATGGCAGAGCCGCAGCGCCACCAGCTCAGCGCGCCCCCTGTAGGCGACAGTAGTAACAGCAGCTACCTGCAGATGTAGACATGATGTGCAGATGTGGACGAAACAGATGCCATTTGTTTTAGCTGCTTCTTAATTCACAGAAGCTGCTACAATAACTATTTAGATGAATTGCACCATTGTTATTTTTCTTTATTTTATTTTTAGCAATATATGAATTAATAATTCCTAAACACCGAGGCATTGTTAGGGTCTTAAAATATATGTGTATATATACAGTTTATATTGGGTATATGCTGGGTTTTCATCAGGCTATGTCATGTATATTTTTGTAGGGGTCATGCCTTTAATTCATTTAAATTTTTACACAAAACATTAATTGGTCCTTTTTGCACATTGGTTTCCTTATTTTTGTTATCTATTAGGGTCTTGGCCTTAATGTTTAAATTACTCAGGTTAATCTCCATAATCAATAATACTGTAGGCTCTTAGCCGTAACATTTATTACAGTCAGGCAAAGTTTTATTTTGTATATTTTTTGTAAGGTTTTAATCCTTAATATTTTAATTACTTTGGTAAATTCACACTGTAAATAATACTGTGGGGTC
>OMNN01082289.1:0-14344 GCA_900302755.1 Chromis chromis | reverse complement strand
TTAGTTAAAATTCAAAGAAACTGTACTTTCGAATCTCTTACACACTCACATTGAACTGGACTATTACAATCAGGAACATATTGAGGAACATGACAATGGCCCAGCATGTTTGACCTCCAAACTTCCTAGACCCCATTCTGATCAAGCATCAACAGGATGCAGTGGAACAAGTTTGATTGACAGAGGCCCCACTGCACAAGCCAGAGTACCCAAAGGATCCACTGCCAACATCCTGGTGCCAGACCCCATAGGACACCCTGATGAGTGTATACTCAGTATAATTCTTTTGTTTCATTACAACACAAATAAACACAGCACATCTCTAATGAATCTGGAACCAGTTCAGACGAGTTAATAGTCAGAGAGGCTAATCAATAGATATCGAAGTAATTAATAAAGGTTTCATCCAGGTTGTTGCTTTTGGCCGATACTGTTATCTGTTTGTGGTCACTGGTGGTTTTATATCGCCTTCTGTGTTGGTTTATAGTGATTGTGTCTTGGCTTCTTTGCTGTAATTTGCTGCCTAAGAAAAACCTCAGATGCCCTCGCTAAGTCCCCTGAATGGAGCCTGGAGACTGGAGATTGGCAAGTTCATAAATAGTTCACCCCGAGCCACTGTAACAGCTTTAGCATGTGTTTTGGGACCCCTCGGCAGGAAATAATAGCATAATGGAGAAAGCTGCTTCTTGTGGCTGGCGGCGTCCACTCATTTACCCGGCGATCTGCTGAACAATCAGTGTGCCAAACCAAATTTACGAGCGCACGGACTCCCTCTCCCCGGCGAAGCCTCCTCTAATGAAATACCCCTGCTAGATTAATGTCTAAACGGGGATGATTTGCATTCAGACTCACCTATAAATCTCAAGCAATGGCCAAAGACAATTTGCAACTTGCACTCAAAATCAACTGCAGGCTGCCTTCATCTGTAATAGACTGTTCCTCCTCGCATCTCGGCGTGGCTGCAGCCTCGCTGGAAGAAAGCCAGGCACTGCTGACCTCTGGTTCCCTCAATCATGCCCATTAAGACAGAGTTAATGTTGGTTTGTGTCCTTTGATGCTGCTGGTTGTCCCACGAGAAAGGATAATTATGGCTTTATCGAGCTTTGGTACATCTATCTCATGGTGTTACTGGTTAAGGCTTCACTTAAGCCTCAGTTTGATTCAACTCAAGAGTAAATTAGTCCTTATATCAATTCCTGTGACATTTGTCTGTTTCAACAACCATTGATCTGCCTATTTTTTTGCCTGAACGAGCTACAAACAGGAACTTTAGGGATAAACAGCTCATCTTTTTGTATTAAGGTGTGCTGACAGGCATAAACCGCTTTAATTAAAGCATCAAACGGTGCTCATATGGTTCATATGATAGATTTAATTAAACCTGAATGGCTTTTAGTGTCAACTCATATATTAGAGTCTGATTTGTAGTGGGGTGGACTTGGGACTTTTTGACCGAAAGTAGCATGATAAAGTCATGTTTTTAAAAGTTGGTGACCCGTTTTGTTTGTTATTATCTGGACTTTTGTTCTCATGGGTGTGAGCATGTGGGATTTTGTTACCTTTGGCCAGAGCTAAGCAAACTGTTTTCCCCTCTCTCCAGTCTTTATAAGTTATTCTAACTGGCTGTGGATGGTGGATTTACAGTTAGTGCACAGACATGAGAGTGGCATCAGTCTTCTCATCTAACTCTGAAAGAACACAGGCGTATTTCCCAAAACGCTGAACTGCGTTTAATTTGCTTATTAAAAGAACACTGCAATAAAAGTACTGACACATTCCCATTAAACGCTTCATATTACTGTCTGTTTACATAGTTTGATTTGTACTAAGAAAAAAAGAACAAACCATAAATGATTCACAGAGACATTTTTTGACATATTTAAACCCTTCTTAGTTTTTCTCTTTTGTTAGTTTGTGAGACCAATCCATAGAGTATGAATCTTACATGTATTCTGTGAAGCTGATGCGCACTATGTTTAATTTACCACCTTTTTACTTCCAGCTTGCTGAGCCTTTGAACCCCTTTCCGCCTTCTTTCATCAATACAAACTGTGATCAACACTAAAGCGGCACATTTGTAGGAACCACAAGGCCAAAGTGTGGCTGCCTGTTCATTCTTTATTTCTTCACAGTTGAACCAATTATCCACCTCGCAGCTGTCAAAACCAGCTGATGCAGCAGCTGAATCGAAGGCAATTTGTAGCATAGTACCTGTGGAGAGCTGTTTGAAAGGCTGCCACTAGTTTTCTGCCAAGTGGGAGTGCAGAGGGATGTGAGTGTGTGTGAATGAGTGAGTGAGTGTGTGTGGATGGCTGACAAGGTGGAGGCTGAGTCAACAGCTAAACACAGATGAGGAGCTACTGCTCACACATCTTCTTAGTCATCATAGATGGATGTCAACACAGACTTCCTCACAGCTGGCTGGGCCTTTGACGGACAATATTTGCGCTAAAATATCTGTGGGAGGTAGTTTGGCGTCATGTAAACAACACACATTAGTGGCTCACAACATGACCTGTGCTTTAAACGCAGCTCGTATGCCGTACTTCAGTAGGCTGAGAGCGACTCGCGAGTTTGCATTGCTTCTACTCATAGGTGCTGGGCTATAATCTGTGAGTTTCCACACTGACTGCTGCTGTGCACTTTTGTTTCTGCTCTTTATAACTCTGGACTTTGCGAAAGACTCCGAGGGCTCATCTAAATCCAAGCAATATGTTCAGGAATGCAGCCAGAGCGAAAGTGAGATCCCCCTCGTATCCAAGCTCTCTGTGTTAGGTCAGGTGGAGGAAAAAAAGAAGGTTGGAGAAAAAGGCTCTCTTCAGCATGAACAAGTACTTTTAAGGATTGCACGTATAAAAGTCAGATCTTATTAAGATGTCATTGAAAATGTCTGATTGTATTTGCATTTGAAGTCCTGAGAGTGGATAGAAGTTGGCACCGTATTGCACTTTTTTGGGCAGAAATAACAGAATAATTTCCCCAGATTTCAGGCCCAACTTCAAGAATAATGATGAGTGACAGGGTCAGTAATCAATTCTTAAAGTCCAGTTCCTCAGCCGGCGCACTCTAAATAATATATTGACTGGTAGTACGCTATGGTGTCAGAGTAGATGATGAGAAATTAAAGTGGGCGAGGGCAGCAGATGGATTGTTTTGAGCAGCAACATGTACAAGTGTGTATGTGTGTACAAAGTATGTGTATGTGTTTGTGAGGGACTGCCACCCTCCTTTAATGCAGGGGCAGACAGCCAGCGGGGGTCATGCACCACTAACTCCTTAGAGATACATAATTTGACAGCACCATGAGAAGCAAACCACTGCAGAGAACTGGACCGACTCATTAGATCTGCTTAGGCAGACACATTTGTGCTTGTAATTAGTTGCTGATTAATACAGGTCATTTAGATCCCAGTAATATGGACGCCAGAAGTACGTAGTGCACCAAGGAGCCCAACACAAGATGAATGCCCTTCATTTATACACTTGACTGAGAAAAAGACTTTAACCAAGGGAAGCCGACATAAAGGCACACGAGCATGCATCTCATCAGAGAAGCACGAGCGAAATCTACATCAAACGCTGAAGTGCCGCATGCCTTTTCTCGACTGCAGAGTTCTTTTGGAGAAGAATGGATCTTATAAAATATTGACAATAAATATGAAATAGTGTACAAGAACGTCAAGCACCACAGTGTTCCTCTGAGGAACCTGTCAGCATGAGTGAGCTGTTTTAGTCGACCGCGGGTTCAAGCCATTGATCATACGGTGACATTGTTGTGAATGGAGGCAGGAACCACAAAATTGCAAGAAGTGCTGCTCAGTTTTCGATAGAAAGTTTTGTAAATTCAGGGTTACGTCGGCTGTGATTTATTCTTTTTCATCACAGCTTGAGGGGGTTTTGTTTGCAGGAGCTTGAAGCGTTTCATGACTGTCACGGTTGCCACTGAATGACACAGTATATTCGGGAAGCCCAATAACTGTTGGGGTAACTCTTGAAGTAACTCTTTTCTAAGCGGTTCAGTTAAGGACTCTGCAAAGTTCATGACGGATTTCCTGCTGTTAGCTTTGTTAAGCATGGTCAAAAATGCGGTTAGGGCTGTGTTAAGTGATTTTAAAGTTGAAGGATTATAAAAAAAAAAAATTAGTAGGAGAACTGAAGTTATAATATGAAAATAATAAGAGAAACATGCAGTACAGCAGCATTTGCATGCAATATAGGATATAATTTCCAGTATAGTCCGACTTGGAGTGTCATCAATCACACACCGAGGACAAGCTATAATTACCTCTGATTTTCTTCTAAATAAAAGAAAGGAAATAGCCACACATGCATTTCCGTTATGGCCCCAGCACTGTATTTTCTCTTATTGCCATATTAAGGGCGATAATGTGATGAAGTGCTAGAAGCCATTTCTTCAAGGCCGAACCCTGCTCAACATTTTACAGTGAAAAACAAATAATGGGTCTATAATTACATTGGAGCAGGTCGTTTCTGGAAGAGGTGCTGTTAGTAAAACAGCTTTGGGGGGAAAGCGTCCAATCCTTTGTGATGCATGGTGCCTGTAATTGAAAGTAAAGAAAAAGTTAAACCAGAAATACGCTACACACGCGTTAAAAAACAGGGATTTGTGAGCAGCGGGACGTGTTGATGTGTGAATCATTGCAGCTGTGTGGCCTACAGTAGATGATGTTCCAGTTCATTTGAAGCCAAGCAGGGAACTGTGATTAAATGAGCGAACCCGTGCCTTTCTGCAGTCGTGTCCAGTTGCACTTACTCTTGCAGAAAGGCAGATTGATAAAATCTGAGTCAGCGTTTTTTGCACTCGGTGTGCCCTCTGTTCATTTCCTCCCTCACAACAGGAAACAGACTGCCCTCATTGCAACAGACACTGTATCTGAGCCACAGGAAAAAAGGGCATGTATGTATACTGTCCACAAGCACTGAGGTGAAGGGTAGGTTATCGTCACTGACATGGCCGCGCAGATGGGAACTTTAAGATTAAGTGTAAAGAAGTAGCTGAGGTGAAGTCTTTATTCTGCCACTGGAAATCTGGCATCTCTGAGCCATCATGGGAGAAGGCAATCTCTCAGCTTGTGGAGGCCTTCCTGTGGAATGATGCTTCCAATGGGATTTAGTATTTCATGCATTATTTAAAAGGCTTTGGGAATGCACCTGCATGAGCCTCGGTAGCCGGTGTTTCAGCGCAGTGCAGGGGGAAAACAGTTTAACTTTCATTCTTGTGGGCATCGTCATGAGGATGAGAGATTCTGCTTAGATAAGGCCATAAAACGTGCACTTCATTTTTTCATGATCAGGCAAATTAGCTTTTTCTACACTCCAACCAGAACTAATTAATACTCCATCAGTTTTCCATTCCCGTGTAATCCTGCATTATAAAGAGCTGTTTCACTTTGTCTTAAAAGAATGTAATTTACTTCAAATTAGGTAAGTACAACTCCTGGTTGAGCTCTAATTACTGTGTTTCACCCAGAGAGGCTGCTTGTGCACGTTGCAGCATGGCAGGTATTACAAGTTTTAGGAAAAGGAGAAGATATTGTCGACCCAATAGCCGAGCAGTCTCCAATCTGATTCCCAGCTGACTAAAACTTTACTTTCCCCAATTACTGGTGTCTGTCTCTGCTGTGCCCATCTAATAAAGGAGGCATCTGATGCTTGTACAACCAAAACTGTGTTCATATTCTTGGCACAAGGTCAAAGGCATTTCCGGTGGGTGTTCGACACCGCCAGGGTCTCTGATCCTGTTTGCAATATTCATGGACGTGATCTCAAGGCGCAGCCGGGGTGAAGATGGTGTCTGGTTTGGGAACCTCAGAGTCGTGTCTTTGCTTTTTGTTGCAAATTATGTGGTTTTATTGGCTTCTTTGCAACCGACTGTGAAGCAGTTGGGATGAAAGTTCACACCTCTAAATCTGAGGCCATCGTCCTCTGCTGGAAACGGCTGAATTGCTCCCTCTGGGTTGGTGTTGAGCTTCTGTGAAGTGAAGGAGTTTAAGTGTCTTGGGATCTTGTTCACAAGTAACAGACAGATTGGTGCAGTCAAAAGTACCAGACTGTCGTGAAGAGGGAGCTGAACTGCAAAGGAAGAAGTTTACCAGCTGATCTATGGTCCAACCCTCACCTATGATCATGAGCTGTGGGTAGTTAGTGAAAGAATGAGATTATGAATACAAATGGCAAAAATGAGTTTTCTCTGTAGGGTGTCTCGGACATCTGGAGGGAGCTCAGAATAAACTCGCAGCTCCTTTGCGTTGAAAGGGGTCAGTTGAGGTGGTTCGGGCATCTGATTAGGATGCCTCCTGGGTGACTTTCTTGTGAGGTTTTCTGGCCACGTCCAACTGGGAGGAGACCTCAGGGTAGATCCAGAACTCACTTGAGGGATTATATATCTCATCTGGCCCGGGAACACTTTGGGATCCCTCAGGAGGAAGTGGAAAATGGATAATGAGAGAGGGACGTCTGGAATGCCCTTCTTAGCCTTCTGCCACTATGACCCAACACTGGATCAGTGGAAGAAAACAGATGGATAAAATGAATATAAGATATTTTTCATCGCAACAACGTATCAAATGTTAACGTAAAAACAATTTGACACTTTAAAAGAGTGATAAACCTACACAATACTGTCAGCCAAATGTGCAGCTTCCTTCAGTGTAACGGAGCTTTACTGGGAGTTTCAGCTGCTTGTTTATGTGTCTGACTCACAACTTTACTGTTTTGGTTCACAACTCTTAATAGGGCATTTTCAGCCACAGCAGGCAGCTGTTTTCTGGGAAAAAGCTCTAAAAACCCACAGTACACTACCGGCTCAGCAACAAATGGCAGCCAGAAGTAGCGACTAGCTGGTAAACATGGAGCATTTAGCAGCTAAAGAGGCAAATATTACCCTCAGGGGTTGGTAGAGACCAAAAACAGAGATAGACCAGAATAAATACTGGCTTTACTTTCGCCAGGTGGCCAGAAACACAACTCCAGATGAATGCTAATGTTGCTTTCTAACTGCTGCATGGGTAATGGAGCAGCTGTTTGCTAGCAGATTTACTAAAAGGTGCCGATATGTCAGTGATGTGTTAACAGCTTGTTGCTTCTTCTCCCTGAAGAGGCCAAAAAACCCTCAACTTTTCAAAGCAGGTTTTCAGGAATCTGGTCACAAAGTGAAGTTCCACATGAATAGCAGTGACTGATGATACTTCACATTTTGTAAGATGCAGCAGATTGTCCATCTGTCTTCTGTACACGTGTGACACTTTTGCAGAATCAGAACAAAAAAAATCAGGATTTGTGCAGTCAGTATTTGTCCACTTCTTCACTATGTGGTTTACAATGAGGATGTCTGGTCTGCATGGGGGGAAGGGGAGCAGTTTAAAATATGGGCTTATCAGTCAGCAAAAGATTTGTGAATTATGGTCTCGGTCTGATAATTTTTTTCCAATGATGCATTGTATACACAGCAATCAATGGCCTCAGTAATTGCTATTGTATCTGGACTGCAGCGAATGTGTCAGTGAATCTCGTCCTACCACTGCATTATATTGACCCGGCGCTAGTTTTCACCTCAGACTAATTTCACAGTCATAATGGGATTCGCTCTAATGAAAACACCAGTATTGTCGAGTTTGTTCTGTGTTTTATGGAAATAATTTAAAGATGTTTGGATGTCTTTGTTGCAAGAACAGACGGCAGATGTTTAAGCGACATATAGATATGTATTCTGTAAGGAGAAGAAAGGTGCGCAGATAACGCAAAGGAAAACCAGTGAAGTAACTGTTGTGCAATACATGCAATCATTATTTGCCAAGCCACCTGAACAGTACAACCACCTCGAAGAACCTTTGCAGCCACAGCGCCTAATGGTATAGTCGGTAACTGTACGGTCTTTTCACCATGAATACCTCATTGTTTCTCTCCATGTGAAAAGTGAAAAGAGCCGCCAAGGGGCCTCATAAATTTGTCTTGATGCAGCCATGCAGTGGCTTTATTGCCCCTTAGTGCTGTGGTTCGCAGAACAGGCTACATTTTATTTCTGTGGTGTGAGGAGTACTTTCCTTGCTGTTGTGATGCCATTTGCTGCAGCCTATTTCTAAAGTGTCCATGAAATTTCATGAAAGAAATGGATAACGTAAATCGTACGACAGCAAATAAATGATAATATGCAGGTCAGATGTTCTAAAGTATCCTGTATATGCAAGTAGAGTGAGCCCTGCCTATGAAGCATCTCAGCACTATTAATGCAACACTTACTGTGCAATATAATATATGTTTTAACCAGTAGACATGTGCCAAAGTGGGAAAAGCTCAGTTTTTACTAGTAATTATTAGGGCTGGACCCAAATATCCGAATATTTGGTCGTTGTGGCGGTATACGGATAATAATTTTGAGATCCGAATACTCGTGCGCACACCCCCAGCAGCACACGGTTCGGGAGGCGGAAAAAGGAGCTGACAGAAAGGCATGGCGAGGACACTGCTGCTGTGCTACCGCCAAAAAAAACCCCAAAACAGCAGGAGATATCTCCGACGATGAACACCCTGAGGTGGTGACTTCTGATATTGTGTTGGTCCCCCTTATGTGGTCAAAAATGCTCTGAACCATTGGGCATGGACAAGAGGACCTCTCAGGGTGTCCTATGGTGTCTGGCAGCAGGACGTTGGCAGTGGATCCTTTGGGTACTCTGGCTTGTGCAGTGGGGCCTCTGTGAATTTGGGATTGCCATTTGCATGAGGGAGTGTGCTTGTTCTGGGACAATGTTTATTTGGGTGTCTAAGCCTCATCAACACGGATGCCATAATCCAAGGTTTTCAAGCAGAACACCACATAGTACCAATAAGATCAATGTTATTCACTCCACCTGTCAGTGATCATAATGTTGTGGCTGATCGGTGTATATCACAATAATATAAAAGTCCCCTTAATCTACAGTAACACAACCGCAGACTATGGCCTCCAAAATGACTTTGGAGTTTAATCAGTGCCAAAATAAAATGTTATATTCATAACAAACACTGCATTGATATGGAAGACTTTTGTCAAACCCCCAGTTGACTATTTACATATAATTTTGTGAATGTCACACACAAGTTGTAGCTGCACTATAGATTGTGTTTCTCACCTGTCAGCGGCCGACAGCTAAACTTGGCTGCAGCGATGTAACTGCTGAATCAAGTGATGGTGGCTAGTGAGGCGTTTTATCCAACTGTACAAGTCTTTATCTGCATTACTGACATGCTGCAGCATCTTTTGTTTCTACCTGCTCGACAAAATCATTGAACCGGTGTTTTTTTTTTTTGTCTGCCTTTCAGATCTGAATGTGACTCCTCCAGACTGGTCAGGTACAGTACTGCTTTAATAATGTCTTCTTTTTACATCTACTCATGATTCTGCCTTGTAGAGTTTTCCTGTTGAAAACACTTCTAAAGCCCGTGCCTTTTGGGGAAAAACATATTGCTTTAGAAAATGCTCTGGTGAAGACACTGTGTTACATAAGTCTTTTGATTCGAGTGAGTAAAACGAAATAACCCAAGGATCAGGGTGCTGGCCGGGGTGAGTGGTTTTCCTCTGTCTGAGGGATTGAGGCAGACATGATGTGGTGCCTGTTATCGGTGTTTGTGGATATTATTCAGGAAATGATGAGATTTTATATCAAGTGCAGTCCAAGGTCACAGTCCACTGTTGTCAGTTGTTGGCCGTGTGAACTTTGGTGGCTGGAGGTTTGTAGCGGTGTGTTTACTTACTGAGTTAAAACTGTAGTGTGAATCCATCATTGCTGCAAACCGGCTAAGGAACCTGACTCGCATGCAGAGAGTAGATGGGCTTCTCTAGCTGGTAAACACACTCCTTATCTGCAGTTTCTCTCTTTAGGGATGCCTCGCTGTGGGATCCAAACAGCCTCTTCCTTTGCCTGTGTAGCGCTGCGTATTAAGGACCCAACAGCGTCTAGACAAGTTGAAAAGAGTGTAGCAGAGCCCGTCCTGTGTTTTAGTTTAAAAAAAAATTCCAGGCCATGTCTGTTCTTTCCTTAGGTGTACCGCTGTCTGCGCTCCGCGGGCCGCTTTTCTTCTGCTCTAAATGTCCCATTACAAATTTGAAGCAAATCCAGAGGGCCAGAGCCTGCAGATGTGTGCCAGCCTTTGTCTTTGTACAATCCCAGTGTCTGTGTGTATCTGTGTGTGTGCATGCAAGTGTGAGATGTGTGTGTGTGGGGAGTTTGTCAGCCACTCAGTAGCAACCTCACTAACACTAAAATAATAAATCAGTGCAGATAATAGGATGTATAAAAGCTTCATGTGCACTGTATGAAATCAGTTCAATTAATGAAGATCACATTATGTTTCATATTTTCAGTTTTATTGATGTGGTGATCATTGACAAATACCCCTTACAGACATACACGATGTTCGATTAATCTCATAGCAACTGAAGTGATCAGCTGCATGTGTGAATGTGCACCCCGGTCGCTTATCTGTATCTTACTAAAGATAGGCCTTAGGCCCCGTCCACACGAAGCCGAAACGCGTATCGTTTCCAAAACGTTCTTCGTCCACACGGAGCTGTTTCAGTAAATGTGACCGTCCACACGAATTCACCTAAAACGACTGAAAACGATGTAAAACGCATGCCGGGCCTGTTGGTGGCGCTGTGACGGCGTAACGGAAACTGGCGGCGGGACTTTAGGCATGCACAGAAATCTGATACGATGTAAACATAGAACATGAAGTGGCGTATTGTGCTTTCCATATTTGTTTGGTGAACACGGTGATAATGCAGAAGAAGTATACTTTGCGGTTATAGCGATAACGGTGACTAGTTTCAGCGATACACACACAACACTGTACGGCGCCATAGTTGTAGTCCTTTTCTGAGTTTGGCGCATGCGCATTTATCGAGAGGTAGAGCTGTGACGCAAGCGTTTCAGAAACTTTACGGATCCGACCGTCCACACGGAAACGGAAAACGTACCGGTTTAAAATCTATCCACTCTGGGACCTGGTTTCAAAAATGATCGTTTTCACACCCCAAAACACCGGCTTCGTGTGGACGATACACCGGTTTGACAAAGTATTTGTGCGTTTACACTCGGCTTCGTTTCCGTGTGGACGGGGCCTAAGTCGCACCTAGTAGCATTTCTGTATCACTATCACGATGGCACAAGTGTGAACTGAGCCGCCACATTAACGGATAGACGTGCACAAGCAGCGGTAGTTTGTGATTTAAGGAAGGTTTTTTCCACATTTCTGCCAGAACACATCCACGAGACACTTAATACAGAGTTTGTTTGCCAAAATCACACCAGGATCCGAAGGCAGGTCACACTGTGTCGGCCCACATGTCTTCACATCAGACAGATGAGCTGCCACACACAGAATGACAGGACTATTTCTTTGTAGTTTATTACAAACCTGCAGCATCAGACAGCAGCAGGACCACGGGTGTCTCCACAGAGAGAAAGAGCTGTGTGCATTTAAGCATAAGGCAACAGTATGCAGTAACTCCATGGATTAGGTTTAACTACTGAATTATCCTAACATGGAGAAAGGATTTAACAGCAGCTGTGAGCATTTATTCATCTCCAACAGGTGATCAGCCACACAGAGTCACAGTTTATCTGCTGCAGTTTATTATTTTGTCTTCAGGTTCAGTCCTAAACTTTTAGTTTCACTGTTTAAATGATCAGAAACAAACTGGGCTGCTAGTTATTTGGGCACTTTGATCAGCTGCTAGCTTAGTCTGTTATTGCATGAACATGTACCATACATCACTTGGTTTGTGAATGCAGCTGTGAGGAACATTAATGGACAAGTGACTGATGTGTGAAAGGGTCTGAATGACAGAATGCCATCACTTTAATGGATTGATGAACTCAGCAATGTTCCATGTCTGAAAGGGGCTAAAGATTAATCTCACTCTACAAATCTGAATGCTGTAGTTATTTAAAGATGTAGAAGTGTTCTCAGCTACAAATCTTTGCCTAGAAGGAATTACTTCTAAACAAGAGGGAGTTTTGTTAAAATCTTTAACAGTTCTGTGTTATTTCACTAGGCCTGGCCGATATAGATGAACAGCCTGTCACGATTAAATGTTTTATTTGGGTCAAAATAACTGAGAATTATTTATCATTTTTAAATGGTCTATTTTTAATGAAGTGCCAGAAGAAAAAAAAGGTTTGTTTTGAATTTCACCAACTTATTTCGAATTCACCCACTTCAGCCTGTTTATCAGGATACACAGGTAATACATTTTAATGTTAACACAAGAATGAAAAACACACATAAAAAAATTACACATAAATAGAGAATAAGGAATGAGCTCACCCTCTTACATTTAAAATAAAGGAAGCAAGTAAAACCTAGAGGCTCACAGAGGGTGACCAGTGTGAAGCCACTGAACTCACCCTGTGGGTGTTTTTAGACCGCAAAGCCGGTTTCGCAAGTGCTAATGCTGGTCCCTGCTGGCCGCAGCCTCCAACATGGCAGACTAGCACGCCTTGGAAGACCTGCACAGCAGCGAAGGGGCTCCATTATTATAATGCATAATAGGTGGCTTATGAGCCAGAGAAGGAGCACACTTGGAATTGTTCATAGAACTTAACATTGCATTTTTGTTATGTTTTTTTTATGGGAGTTTGCATCTGATTAATTTAAGTCAAACTATTGAACATTCTATCCAACAGTTTTCTTACCGTATCGACAAAGAGCCTGTCCCTGCTATTGTTTTATCACCCAGGCCTATATTTCACACTGGAGTTGTTTGTTACTTGAGCAGACACACACACACCTATGAAGCTACTGAGTTCCTATGAACTACTGAACAGTTCCCAGGACTGATAATAGAAAACTGAGGAAAAGTTTTTTTGGAAAACATGATCAAAGACGAAAGAAAAGTGTTAGCTTCCACACATTTTTAAACTTTGACTTTGCTGGGCATGATGACATAGGCAACACCAGCTGTCTTTGTTGTGTTTTCACCATCACCATTGATGTTTTTTTTTAAATAATTGAGTTCAAGAACAGTGTCAGATTTTTCAACAACAATAACATGCCAGCTGAAAAGCTTCTATTATCATTCAGTCTAATGCAAAGAACATTATCTGGGTTATTTGTTCCTGTCTAAAAAGATGTGAGAGAATCTTTTGAATATTATGTTTGTTTTTTCTATATATACTGTATGTATCTCAGCTCCTGCTAGTGCTGCTCTAATGGTGAAATATAAAAGCAAAACAGTAGAAATGGAGGACAAGGCTTCAGAGGCATACAATCCCATCTCACCAAATTGATGTTTTGATGTGGTTGGAAACCTCCCAAATGGCAGCAGCCTTCTGCATGCAGTTCTTGGTTGTGAAATTGGCCACAGTTCCTACAGTCTTCTCTTCATTAATATGAAGCTGGTGTCCCAAGACTGTTATTGTGCTTCTTTAAAAAATGAGGTTTTAAATTCACACGCACATCTTTACCAGCACAGTCTGGATCATGTGACTTGTTGGCAGCTGCATTCAACAATTTTACTGATTTATACTGAAGGAAGCTGATTGCTGACTTTTGCTCACCTTTTAGCAATAGACATGATGGCACTGATTGTTTAAATCAGTGAAAAGCTTCAAGACTGACAAGAGCAGCACACTAAAGTAATGTTTTTATGCTCATATGGACTGTTTTTAAGAGGGTTTTAAAAAAAATACATGTAATTGCACAATAATTGAGGGAATTATAAAAGACTTCACAAGTAAATGAAGGAATCCATCAATAAACAGACCAGGCTTCTAAGCATGAAATGAACTGACTCATTGGTAATTAGAAAATACAGTGTTTAGAGATGTACATCGAACAGCCACAACATTATGACCACTGACAGGTGAAGTGAATAACATTGATCATATTGGTACTAACATGAGTCACTCTCTGCCGGCTCCTTTGATATTTTTCTCTGCTGTTAAGCTCCATTAAGACAGTCCTGTGACTGTTAGCATCCTCCTGTTTCTCCCCACATGGTTTCTGTACGTTTACTGAATGTGAGCTCACTGTGGAAAGTCTCCAATCTCAGTCTTTCTAGAGAGGACAGACCTGTGATCGGTTAGCATCCTTGTGTTAATATGTGTTCCTTATGTGTTTGTATATGTACACCGATCAGCCACAACATTATGACCACTGACAGGTGAAGTGAATGACATTGGTCATATTGGTGTTCTGCTGGAAAACCTTGAATTTTGGCATCCGTGTTGATGAGACAGAGGCCCCACTGCACAAGCCAGAGTACCCAAAGGATCCACTGCCAAAGTCCTGGTGCCAGACCCCATAGGACACCCTGAGAGGTCCTCTTGTCCATGCCCATTGG
>OMNN01082284.1:0-11898 GCA_900302755.1 Chromis chromis | reverse complement strand
GACACAACTATACTATGCACACAATACTTACAAGCAGTTGTTTGCACAGATGATTTTCTGATCTGTAGTTGCTGAAATGGCTCAAGTGACTTTCTTGACTTGGCCAAGTAAATGATTTACTTTTTCGGATCTTTGCTGAGCGGTGGTATATTGGACAGAAGTTCTGTAACGTTATTTATTGTAATCAACTTAAACTCACTCTCACACTCGCCTGCACCTCGCTGTGTGTTTTCATAGTTACAAACCCATTATTTTCCTAAAATCAACCTTAACTCAATTAGCATGCTTTGTTTAAAGAAAGTTTTAAAAAAAAGACTAAATTTAATTAAAGCAGAAATCCTTATTTGCCTTAAAGCATTAATGAAAAATCGATTACATCATGCACATAAACAAAGGACATGGCGAGTAATTAGAAATTTAGATCTCCTTTATCTTTTCTTGCGTTCAAGTACTCACTCTCGTACTTTGCTGCTTAGAGCAGAGCACTCTGCGTCATAATGATATTTACCCATTAAATTTCAGTGTGTGGGAGAGTTAAGGACTCCGGCTACAGGGATGCATTAGGAAACCATCATTAAAGGCCTCTCAGCTGAACCTCTTCATATGCTAAAGAGCAAGTGCTTGGTTTCTGTGCCTGAGGGACACATTCAGAGCTGCAGGACTCAGTGTTCAGGCCGACTGTGGAAACTACAAAAAGGTATTGAACAAGAGAGTAAATAGGAGCAGGAAGCCTGGGATAGAATGACATTTCAGGATCATGAAAGTGATGGAAGAATTCATTAACCTCAAACAAATGGAGTATTTCTCTGACCATTATGAGCATCTTAAAGGTGACCGTCTCTGGTTCTCAACACAGGAGTTTAATTTGGTTGCAAAAAAAGCCAGTTTTAGTTGTAGTGAACAAGAAACAGATACTTTAATATGAAATATCATCAGAAATGACTCAAACATGATCCACACAATAGTGCAGTAGTAGTATATTTTCCAAGAGATTTCACAGTTTACTGAAGTGATTGTCTTTTTACATTAGAATAAAACTGCATTTCATGAGGCAATTTTTCAAATGAATAAATGCATAATTTATGCCACACAAGTTCATTTCTAATGGCGGGAGATGAAGTGTTTCCTTATAAGCTCGTAGAAGCGGCGTTTAAGCTTGCCATCTGGGTGTCTTGCTGTAGAAGAGGATGAAGCTGAGGCTGAGGCATTGCTGAAGGAGGCAGGAGAAGCTTCTTCCTTCACTAATCTGTCTTTAGTCTTTGAGTCAGTTGAGTCTTTGGATAGTCTCTTCTTGACTCCTGACAGATGGGAGGACTTGATGTCTACCGTGTTCGTACTTGGAGCTTTGCTGAGACAGCGTGAAGTCTCGTCGTCTTTATTTAAGCGGCGTAGCCCAGCTTGGCAGAGAAGTGCCTCCTCGCTCACCATCTGGGGGCTCTGGCTTAAGGTGACGAAGCCGTATGGGGTGGTGACTTTAGTCAGATGCGGAAGGGAGAGGGCGGCTCTGCTCGCCGGATCCAGGCAATGTTGGGCATCTTTGTAGGAGGAGGGATAGTGCATCTCCCTCTGAAGGAGAGATCTCCTCTGGGTTAAAGGGTCTGAGACACTTCGCTCGGCTTTGCGGCCTGATGGAACCAAACTGGGGCCAGAGGCTGATGTAGACGATGAGATGCTGGTGCAGGGAGAAACTGATGACTCCAGATCTGTCCAAGAACTCCGTGAGCCTCCTTCTGATTCTGCATAATTGTCCTCTGTGTCCTTGTCCAGTGATCTTAGGCTGTTCTGCACAGACAAAGTTGGTATAGTGAACTGCGGGATGCTGTCAGGTGTCAGGATGTTTGGAAATATGTTCTCACGGCTCGTCTGAGAGTCTGTAGAACAGCCAAAGGACTTTGCACTGCTGGTCGCCCACAGGAGTGCACGGATCCCTGCACTGCTGTGCCTGCGTGCCAAAGAGTAATCATCTGAAGCTTTGGTTCTGCTACAAATAGCTCCAATGCTGAACGTTCTTGTGACTGCATTCTTATCCATTTTCAAAATCTTCCACTCTCGTTGCGCTCAGTCTTGGTTGTAGTTTGGCAAGACGAGCAGTGACAGGCAGCTTTTATAGTTTTGTCTTGCACCAAATACATCTACATACACGTAAATGTGACGAAAACCGGCGCAGGAAACGGTTGCCAATTAGGGAGCTTGTTTAGTATAGAAGGAAAAAATGATGAGCCTCTCTATTAACCCTCATTCATATGTAAATGAGCAAACAGAACAACAGCATCTCGTGTCTCTTAGAGAGTGTGGTGAATGCAGGATGTATAGTCTAAAATTAAACTGCAACTCATTTGTGGGCGGAAACGATTTACATTTCCATGATTAAGGGATTTTAGACTGTTTTTATGTGCAATGGGGCCGCTGGTATTGTTATTTTTTACTACTGAGTGATCTGCTGATTATGAATCAGAATCTGAACTGTATTTTATTGCCAAGTAAGTCTACATATACAAAAAATGTGTCTCCGTATGTGGTGCATAACAGTGACTATATACTTAATAAGGGAAGATAAGAAAGTAAAAGCAAGTCCTGCACGTAATATAAAACTGAAAATATGTAAAATATATAAGAATGTGTCTGTTTTTTAAAACGAGGAGCTGTTCTGTTTGTGTTTTGGGATGTATAAAGTATGATTGTGCAAATGTTCACAGTATTACAAAATGTGTGCAAAGCTAAGTCCAGAAAAAGTGTTTTAAATGTAATGCTTTGAGACAGATGTAAGAACTTTACATTAATGTAATGTATTGTGCGCATGGGGGTGTGATAAGAGTGTGTGTGAGGGGAAGAGTGTTCTTTTGGGTTTTGGTTGTGATGTACCAATCATTTAGTATTCTTAAATGTTTAAAAAACAACAACACACATTTAGTTGTAAAAAGCTTCCTAATTTTTAATTTTATATTTTTTCTATTTTAATTTGTTTTAATTTAACCTTAAACCTTAAAGAAATCTCAAACTTTTAATTATTATTAAAATATTAAAGTTAGATGTTATTGTAAGTCATGCAGTAGGCAATTTTGTAACTGTGTAATAATATGATTTATGTTAACTCACAGCAGCAAGAGTGTTCAATAAAAGTTTTTATTAGTAGTAGTAGTAGTAGCAGTAGTAGCAGTTACCAGTTCCTGGTTTAAAAACGTCTCCTTCTGGAAGTTCAAGTCCTCTCATGACCTCATTCTTTGGCCTGATGCAGGTTAATTGGAGGGATTTGCTGATTGGTCTGACCTGATTACACCAGGTGTGTTGGTCTGCGCTGATTGGCTACACGGTGGTACCTTCAGGGTACATTTCACCCTCCACACCTCTTCATGCTGTAGTCCTCCATCTTGTCCTCCTCGTTGCAGCCCGTCAGGTGGAGGTTTTGACCCGCAGCAGGATGACTAGTGAAATCAGCATTGAAGTCGTGGAGCAGCAGCAGGCCGAGAACACCGAGGTAACGCGATATGTAGCAGTTAAATCCAGCTCCTATGAGGAAAATGCTTGTTTGTCCTGGTGCTTTTCAACGCTTGTGTCTCCTCTCCTGCAGGACAGAGTTGTGAGGACAGACGGCGTGCTGCACTCCGTGCTGCGAGGCCTCTTTTTGCCTTTACGCATCGTGGTGCGTAAAACTCTCAGCGTGGAGTTTGTCTCACGATTTTCAGCTTTTAAAAAAACTAAACGCGACTCTCTCCTGCAGGTACGAGCTTACAACGGGTTTTGGTGGATGCTGGGCTACCGGCAACCACGGAAGACGGTCGTCGTTGGTTCCTCCGATCAAAGCCCCGCACGGCCCAGCCTCACCGGCCGCAAGCGTCTGCGTTGGTTCACCCGCCTGTTGCTTTCCATCGTGCCCTACTGGGTGCAGAACGCCCTGGGCTACCCGGTGTCCAGCAGAATCGGCCGTTCCTTGTCCCCAGGTATTGAAATTATTGTTTTTTTTTTCTTTAAAAAAAAGTTAACTTGTTTTCATTTTGTTGTGCCCAGGCTTGTGATTTCTCTCCAACAAGTGATCAGAGTAGAGTTTTGGCAAAGGATGATACCAATTGGAGTCATTTTCTCTTGTGACTCTAGACTGATCAGGCTGTTGTTGCAGTCCTGTCTGTAGGCCTGGAACCAGAGCTTAAAATTCAAGGTTTTATATATTTTAGAAACTGAGAACTGAATCATTTTTACCACTGTTGGCAGACACAATAATTTACTGTGGGCTTTAAGAAATTGCATTTTTACACTTTATATAGGTTAATTCATAGATTTGATTATAATAATGCTTGCTGTGAGCTCTACTTGTGTCATTCTAGGTGAGTAATCAGTGTTTTTAGAGTAGCAACTAAAATTACATGCTCATGAAGAATATTTAAGCTGAAGCTGCACAATCCTCAACTTGTATATAGGGAATGTTGATAGAGAATTGTGGAACTGGTACCAGATGCTTTTTGTCTGCCATGTGCAGCAGTTCTTTAAACGGAATACAATGGTAGCTTCTTGCTTCCCCTGTAGTGTTAGTTTGCAATCGTCAATCTGTCATCTAGTGCATCCTGATGAGCCCCGGTTGAAAACGAACGTCTCAAATGTGTTCATCAGTGCATGACGGTTGTCTCTGTGCTAGAAAGTCGTTTTGTTTGGCTGCTTCTGCCTCACACACTTGTTTCCCAGCAGAAATCAGAATCTCTCCTACGAAACCTTGCGGAAAAGGCAGCAAGAGGAAGCAGGATGAGTTGGATGAGGATGAAGGAGACGAGGAGATTCAGACTTGGGTGGCGGCGCTTAATCAGGAGCTCGCTGACGACGAAGACTCCGACATGGATCCTGACTTTGAGGTTGGTGGTTTTTATTTTCCATTTAATGCCGAGCTATGAAGTGAAACGTAAAAGTGGCGTTGCATCTCAACTTGGCAGGATGAGGCGAAGCCACTGGCTTGATTTAGTTTGAGGTCATGGTCAGCCTGCGTTGCCACATGCTCATTTCTGGTGAAATGTGCAGCCGTAAATGCACTAAAAGCACCCACACTTTTGCAAGTTTACATTACGAGATGCGTTCAGCTGACTCCTGACGACGAATATTGGCTTCAGTGGAAACCTCAGTTATCTGAATAGTGACCATTTCTCAGCCCAGTACTGTAGAAACGGCGAGCGAAGAGTACAACACGCACAACAGCACCGAAAGCGACCTTGAGGTTTCAGGGAAAGGCATCGTCATCGAGGATGTGAGGACGGTGAGATGACTGTTGTAAATCGTAGCATTGTCATCTTTGGATTATGTTGCTTTGAATGAAGCATTAACTTGATTGTATTTGTGTTGACAGGATGTTGATGTTTCCGTGCCAGGTGAAGTCTCTGCTCCTGCTGTATAATGTGTCATATTGACAAAGTGTTGTATATTTCTGTGTTTTGTATATTTAGTAATTCAATAAAAACGTTGTCCTTTTTGCCTTGACATGGTTGTGACTTCCCACTAGATGGCAGTAATGCTGTTTCTATTCATTACAATGAGCTGAGTACAAAGGAAACTAGTATAATACCGTCAATATGTTGCACAAATGACACATTGAATTTCAAACCAGACTTCATTTGGTGTAGTTGCAGTACTCAAATTTCTCAACTTTGTATCTGGTTTTTAGGTTGGCTTGTAATGTGAAGGGGATTTACAGCTTCAACATGCACAGAGTAATGTGTAAAACTATAGTCAGTCCTGTAGGAAGCTAATGGTTGCTTTCCAGGTGTGTAATTTGCTGGTTTAGTTACAGGAAATGTATCAAGGATCAGACTTGATGGTGGTTGTGCTGATTAATCTCTACAGCTGCTTACTGCTGCACAAGAATGAAAATGCTTTTTTTTTTTTTTCTTGTCAATAAATTACTGCTGATTAGTTAAACAATAGTGTCTATTCGAGTCTTTGGTTTTTAGGAAATGCAGTCTTTCTACCTCGTGAGAATTAACGGAAACCTCAGGGATCATGCAATCGGACTTGATATATACATATTGACAACAGTGCTTTTAATTCAAAGTGAACTACAAGTTTTTGCTTGTTTTCTATGTATGATCAGTGCTCGGTTGGTCTTAAAAGCCTAATTTCAGACCAAATAAGCCGTAATGTGACGGAGCTAGCGCTGACCTCAAATTCATTATGCATGCTTGGAAATTGTTTGACATTTAAGATGTGTTCTGCTCTTAATGAGGCGTTTTTCATCTCCATAATGGAAATATGCTTCAAAGGGATTCATTAGGTTTCTCAATGTCTTAATCACATAGTCTGACTTTTATTAGGTACACCTGTTCAATTGCTTAACAAAAATGGCTAATCAGCCAATCACATGGCCACAACTCAATGCATTTAGGCATTTAGACGTGGTCAAGACAACTTGCTGAAGTTCAAACTGAGCATCAGAATGGGGAAGAAAGGGAATTAAGTGACAACATGGCATGATTGTTGGTGCCAGACGGGCTGGGCTGAGTATTTCAGAAACTGCTGATCTACTGGGATTTTTACGCACTACCATCTCTAACATATGCCTTTGTTGATGTGAGAGGTCAGAGGAGAATGGGCAGACTGGTTGGAGATGATAGAAAGGCAACGGTAACTCAAATCTGAATTCACAACACATCCAACCTTGAAGAAGATGGGCTACAGCAGCAGAAGACCACACCAGGTGCCACTCCTGTCAGCTAAGAACAGGAAGCTGAGGCTACAATTCACACAGGCTCACCAAAACTGGACAATAGAAGATGGAAAAACGTCACCTGGTCTGATGAGTCTCCATTTCAGCTGCAACATTCAGATGGTCAGAATTTGGCGTAAACAACATGAAAGCATGGATCCATTCTGCCTTGTATCAGCGGTTCAGGCTGCTGCTGGTGGTGTAATGGTGTGGAGGATATTTTCTTGGCACACTTTGGGCCCCTTAGTACCAACTGAGCATCGTTTAAACACCACAGCCTACCTGAGTATTGCTGCTGACCATGTCCATCCCTTTACGACCACAGTGGACCATCTTCTGATGCTACTTCCAGCAGGATAATGCTCCATGTCACAAAGCTCAAATCATCTCAAACTGGTTTCTTGAACATGACAATGAGTTCACTGTACTCCAATGGCCTCCACAGTCACCACATCTCAATCCAGTAGAGCACCTTTGGGATGTGGTGGAACGGGAGATTCACATCATGGATGTGCAGCTGACAAATCTGCAGCAACTGTGTGATGCTATCATGTCAATATGGACCAAAATCTCTGAGGAATGTTTCCAACGCCTTGTTGAAAGTATGCCATGAAGAATTAAAGCAGTTCTGAAGGCAAAAGGGGGTCCAACCTTTTACTAGCAAGGTGTACCTGATAAAGTGGCCAGTGAGTGTATAACAGTATAACACATTACATAAATGTTTCTGTATTTTGTACCTTTATTTTTTAAGTACATTTTTGTGATAATACTTATATACCTCTGCTTAAGTAATATTTTCAATGCAGGAATTTAACATGTACCCATACTTTAGCAGTGTAGTATTAGTTCTTTTAATTGTGCAAATGATGCCAATTCTTCCTCCTCTAGACATTTGACTTATTGTTGATATAAAAACACTAACATGACTTCAAAACATCTATTTGTTTCTTTGAAATAAAACGGACATTAAAGATCCTTTTAATCAGATGCAACCAACAGGTCTTTAAATCTGTCACCAAAGTCCCAGAACAACTTAATCAAAACCGTTAACCACACCACGGCCCATATGGGACTAACTATAAAATCTTTGCTGCATCTACTTTTTGTTTTTCAGCTGGTAATTGGTTGCGGTGCCTTGCTGTGACTGTGCACTTTCTGCTAACCGCTGAACGGCCACTTAGTTCTTTTTTATGGGCTTCAGGCACACACTAATGTGATGGGTGTTAAAAAGCCACAGGTTCCCAACTGTAAGAGAATTTACAGTCACACCACATTCAATTTCATGGGTCAAGGGCATCCACAGTGGGGCCATCAAGTCTACTCTTTCTACATTTTAATCACTTGTCATCAATTCCCACAGCACGAATAGAAGTTATGTTTAAAGACATGCTACTTGGAGCAATATGTTTTAGGTAATTAAAGAAAAGAGGAACTTTGGGTGTATTTACAATTAAAACTGTGAGGTTGACAGGGGAAGTAGTCCACGATGGGCAGCTCAAAGAATATCAGCTTTCGAAGGAATATCTGTTTTAACTACACGCCTGTAGGTCACGTGATGTTTACAGGCTTTGATGGAAGCAAACCTAGAAAAAGAAACACTGTTTATTTTTCAAATAAATCTGCCATAAACATACCCAAACATTCCTGAAACTCACATTTTTTTCTGTATCAATAAATGTCAAGCCTGTGTTCAGACAGTCTCCTAGATTTATCCACGGAGGCCTAATTCTGGAAAGTCCTGCTTGCAGCATGAATGTCTCTCAACTGAGCTTCTTGTAAAATTAATTGTGCGCAGTAATCTGTAAAAATGTACCATAAATGTTATTTCTGAGATGTCAAAACCTATCCAGCCCTCTTTGACACATACCTGATACTACTCTACATCCGTCTGTGTTAAGAGCACAGGCATTTCATTGGGAGACAGGAGGTTTCCATAATCTGCCCTCCTTCAGTCTCCTTAGAGGAACATCTATTCTTCATCACTGTCAGCTCTCTGTCCCCAGAGAAACAATGCTTAGCTGCCTTGGAACTCAGGGCCACATTTTTTGCTCGTCACCTAACCCCTCCTCGCAAACAAACACTGACAGTGAGGAATTTTGTAAACATATCTGGAGTGAACACCAAATTTGTCCTCTCTCCAAACTTCCAGTAGCTTTACAAAGTCATTAATCATATGATAGCTTCCCAGAGGTGACTGTCAGTTTTGGGGTAGGAATAGTGATTCCTCATCCCTAAGTGAAAAAGCAAGCGGACTGCAGACGGAAAGGATAAATCACTGGAGAAGTGACGACAGGTAGCGTTCAGCAGCTGGCCATCTGGCCCTTATCAGGCCCCAGACTGGCTGATTTTATTACTTTTCATTGCTTTCCGTAGGCCCAAGAGGGATTTTCACAAACAACCTGTCAATCTGGCCTGAGATGATCATCCTCTGCTGGTTGTTTAAGTGATTACAATGTGGATTTTAAACATCATGCCCTCATAAGATAAAGTGTCTTCCCAGGGGATCATTGTTTAAGTCAGTAGTCAGATGGACATTGGACACTGTGTACTATTACCCTGATCAATGCCTTTTACATTAAATAGGACATACATTAACTGCAGCACAATTTCAGTTACTCATTGTGTTGCTTGCACTCATGTTATTGGTCAAACATGAGCCACTAAAATGTGGGGTTTTCTCCTTAGTTTTTAACAATGAATGCATATAATGCATTCGTTGTTAAAAACTATTCTTTGTATTATAAAGATGGATGAAACCTCTGTGACGTCTCACAGAGGTTTCCTGAACATCGGTTTTAAAGCTCAGAGTGGTGGCTATGACCATTGCCATCTTAACAGTAGGTGACTCCACCTAACTCCTGGCTAATCCAAAAATGAGCAAAGACGTGGAGCGTGAGTGGTCACGCAAATGTATCTGTGTTACTAAAAGCAGCCACTCTCTTTGTCATACAATTTAAACAGGTGAGTTGTATAAAAATCCACCCGCTGTATAGCTTTCATGAACAGAGAATTTAGCTATAGAGACCAAAAACAGTTTTTGTACCAGGCTGTAAACATGTTTATTTCTGCTGTAAAGTTGGACATTTTAACATGAGGTCTATAGATGTACTCACTTCTGGAGCTAGCCTCTAGTGGCTGTTAGTGGAACTGCAGTTTTTGGCACTTCATTTTTGGCTTCATTTTTCAGCGTAAGAAGTGCCATATTATATTCACCTCCCATGATAACACATGGGAGACAACACTAGATAATGTCACTCCAAATTATCAGCAAAGATGAGGCAAAAGGAAAAGGAAAGGTTAAAATTGATATTATAAAGTGTCAATTAGTTTTACAATAAGTCAATAGAGAGTGACATTTCCATCCCACCACAGTCATTTTAGGTTTCCATAGAATGGTAGCTGAGGCAGTGAAACATAGAGGATTTTTACACATAACTAAACATCTGCTACATTTAAGTCCTTACCAAATGAGTTCATCCATCCCGACACCCTGGACAGGTCACCAGTCTATCACAGGGCTACACATAGAGACAGACAACCAAGCACACTCTCATTCACACCTACAGACAATTTAGAATCATCAATAAACCTCAGCATGTTTTGGACTGTCAGAGGAAACCGGAGTACCCGGTGAAAACCCACGCAGGAAGAACATGCAAACTCCACACAGAATGATCCCAGGAAGTCGGGGACAGGGACGCAAACCGGGGATCTTCTAGCTGTGAGGCGACGGTGCTAACAACCTAGCCACTGTGCAGCCCCCCAAATGAGTTCAGACAATGCTTATTAACCCTTTCAGCCAGGTAAATCTTTCTGTATTTTGCAGAATACCAACAGCAACTTGAAAGAAGTGTCAGTTGTCTTTTATCTCAGAACTGTGTCCAGGTGTCAGTAAAAGAAAGCATTCTTACTTTAAGTATTGTTTAGGGTTATTTCATAATTTTGCTGATCTTTGTGGACCGTAACCACTCTTGAACCTTGTTGTTGTCAGGAAAGACCTTAACTGGACATCCATCTGTCCAGTTTGTTTAGCTTGCACATCTGTTGAAGGCTCCAGATGTTTTGGGATGCACATGGCTAGCCCCTTTTCTTTCCCCACCTCCATGAATCAGTACCATGTCCAGGACAGAGCATCCCCTTGGTCCAGATGACAGAGAAACCCTTAAGGGGTTTCTGTAGGAGGTGTAAGAAGATTTAATTTTTACATTTTTTAAAAATGTATGATGCTGACAATTGTCAAACCTTCACAAATACTTTACTAAACCTCATGTATTAAGCCACATCACAACAGACTCAGCTATTTAGTCGATAAGGCCAATTATAAGTACACTATATCAATTTTGACATTGTTTCTCATTTTCATATCCCAGATGAGAACGATTTTCTGTTCTGATCCTTCCTGCTTTACCACAGCCTCTAGATTTAGGTTCATCTCCATTCATACATTCAGGGTTCTATGAAAGGTCCCTAGAGGTCACTCCTCTCTTGAATGGCAGCTATCATCTATCAGGTGTCTGATGACCTTTCTAAGAGACTGATTAGACTTTCCTAAAATGAAACAGGGTTTTGTGTCTCTTGTGTTGTGCTTACTCATTGAAATGTGTAGATTAACAGACATTCATGGTGCCCAGTGGATGAATCATCATTCCTCCCCTGAACTTTAATTTAGTGCCTCCATAATCGGGGCATAGATGCTCTGACTGAAATATCTCTCCAACTACTGGGTTGATTACCATAAAATATACTATTGTATACACCTGTCATTTCTACCTCATTATCCTTTTATTGTTTTCTTGCCTTTTTTTTCCTGGAATGACAGTTGGTTGATTCAACCCTTAGACTGCAGCTATAGATACCAATGAGGCATGAAAGAAGGAAGACAAGAAATACAGAAGTACAATAAGGCTAAAGATACATATATAATATAATAAAGACTATGTACACCTTTCGCATGTACAGATGATAATAATGAATTTAGATCGTGATACAGATATGGCATGATGGATAATGAAGGACACACACGGTGTGTAGATCTGTACTTTCATACAGTGTTAAGAAATGTTGTTGCAAGAGCTATAAAGAGAAAAAAAATTGTTGCACCTAAAGGGCTGTGAAGAGAAAAGAGTGTTACAATATGTTATTACACTTAAAGAAGAAGAAGGAGAATCAACTTTACTGGCCAAGTTTGTACACGCAAACAAGGAATTTGACTCCGGTGAATC
>OMNN01082283.1:0-11423 GCA_900302755.1 Chromis chromis | reverse complement strand
CCCCCGACCCCCCACACGAGCTGAATATTGGGATATTCGTCATTAATTGGACCCGAATATCAGGAGCACAGAAATTGCTATTCGGACCAGCCCTAATGGGTGGACATGAGCTGCTTGGCGGAGGTCTGCGCTCTCCGAGTGCTTTTCTAGTTCTTAATGTTTTATTTTTGAGACGTATAGAAACAAGATGTTCATCTGTCATGGTCAGTTTTGGTGATCTAGTTCTTTTTGGTTTGTTTTTGAAGTTCCAGAGAAATACAGTTTGAATCACAACCTTCACACAACCAGACGTTCAGTCAGCCGTAGTGTAGGTTCATTTTATAATGGGGCACAAAGTTCACTGTCTATAACTTATCTATGTGTCTCTGGGTTATACATTACAAAATAACATAATATTGTAATCCCATTACATTTGTCTGTTTGTCTGAGTCTTGTTCTTACCATGACATTTTCCCATTTGCTTTTTCTTTCCTCCTTATTAAGACAGGGATTTGTGCTGATATATGGGCATTATGTAACATTATATTGTCAACTGGCAGGTTCATGAAATTGCTATTTGAAATCGTGTTGTGCAGGCACAGCTGAAAAGGACAGGAATAGACGTCCAGCAGATGATCCAGGACAGAGTGAAAAAGGTGGAGGATATCAAACACTCTTTGGAGCTCAACAAAGTGAGTCCGGATGACATCAAATACACACATCAGAGATTTCATTCACACACACGTGGTTATTCAGTTCTTTTGTGTTTTCAGGCCAGTGCTCAGAGGGAGGTCGAGGAAAGCATGCAGGTGTTCTCGGAGCTGGTGCGCTCCATCCAGAGGACTCAGGCCGAGCTGGTTCTGGTCATCGAGGAGAAGCAGAGGCAGACGGAGAGGTGGGCTGAAGGCCTCATCGCCGAGCTGGAGCAGGAGATCGCTGAGCTGAAGAGAAGGAATACAGACCTGGAAAACATGGCTCGGACTGACCATATTCACTTCTTAAAGGTTAGAGCATTTGCAAAGTTTATGATTACTATAGATTTAATGTAAATTTGCCAATTTAAGCTTGAATCCTACAAGGTTTTTAAGGTGTAGAACTTGATTTCAAATGAATCCAAAATTGCAATGAGGTGGCATCTATACTTGATGACATTTCTGTGAATGTTTCTCTAATTACCACCAGTTTTCATACGCTGTCTTGCTTTGATTGCAAACAGGAGGATAACAACTCCACCTCTTCTTTCACTGTCTGCACTGGTGAGACAATCAGGGAGCTTTTACATGCTACTGTAATATTATAGTGCTGTAACAACAGCGCCCTCTTACTGTTCTGCACTGTAATGCAATCAAACACATCATGTCTAAAATACACTGGAGATTAAAGGCATTAAATCCGAACATTTTGTTTGTTTCTTAATACATATAACTTAAAATCTGTGATGCTTGTTTGAAGTGGACAAAAATCACTCTAGGTTAAAAATATGCATTAAATTAAGAAAATGCTTAGTCATTAAGTAACTTGTTTCTAAGTCATCTTCATGCTGTGTCTCTCTGCAGAGCTTCCCAGCACTCAGCATTCCGCCATCTGTTAAAGACTGGTCTGAGACCAGTGTTCCCACTGATATCTGTGTAGGCATGATCAGGAAATCCATGTCCAAACTGGAGGCAACGCTAAATGAAATGATTGACAAACTGTCTGAAAGCGGTAAGATTTCCTTTAAGATTCATCTTGTTTTTAAAATGAGAGCATCTCCACATGACGCTGACATTATCTTAAGAGAATTTTTGTTTTGTTTTTTACAGAGATCAAAAAAATTCAGAAATATAAAGGTAAGATTCTTTTCCTTTTTTGCATTTGGTTTGTTTTTTCATCTTATAAATGTCCAACAAAATAAACGTCTTATGTGTCTGTAGTGGATGTCACTCTGGACCCAGACACCGCTAACCCCTGGCTGCAGCTCTCTCAGGACAGACATCAGTTGAGACACCTGGGCGCCTGGCAGGACCTGCCGGACCACCCCGACCGATTCGACACAGTGGTCATAGTACTCTGCCGTGAGGGCTTCACGTCAGGCAGACACTACTGGGAGGTGCAGGTGGGGGACAAGGATGACTGGTACCTCGGTGTGGCCAAGTCTTCTGTCAACAGAAAGGGCAGGATCTCTGTTAGCACCACGCAGGGCTACTGGGCTTTGGCCATGAAGAAAGGCCAGGGCTACCGGGTGTCAACATCCCCACCATTACTGCTCGCCGTCGACCCTAAGCTCAAGAGAGTGGGCGTGTACGTGGACTACGAGGAGGGCCAAGTGTCGTTTTATGACGTGAGAGCTCGGACCCACATTTACACACTCGAAGACACGTTTACAGAGAAGATTCTACCCTTTTTCTACCTGTACTGCTGCGACAAAGCCTCTGATACCATTGTGATCTGTCCTGTGACTGAGAAAAGCCCGATCAAGCAAAGCTAAGGACATAAAAACAGCGATGAACCCTTATGAAGTGAATTATCAGACTGTATTATTCTGTAGTCATACCAAAGTTTTACGAAAATCTCAGTTTTGTGTATATGTATTAAACATAGTTACATATTATGTTATTGCACATGTATAAGATGTAACCTAATAGGTAGAAGACAAAACCTTAGAGGCACAGTTTGGTATTTTGGTAAATAAGACTGTTTGCATTCTTGCAGGAAGTCTGTCCATTAAATATGAGGCTAGCAGGTTGTTAGCTTAGCATAAGACATGGTGCGATTAGAGACAGTTTGCCTGGTTTCAAGTCAAGGTTACAAAATCATACCAAAACTTCTAAAGCTAAGGCATTAAAGGACTCATTTGACTCTTTGGGAGACTAGATAAGTTGCATTCTTGTTGAGAGTTTGATTAAAAGATAGAGTCCAATCTCATATCACTGTGCTAAACATAAAGCTTGAGCAAGAAGCAGTTAGTTGTGATGGCAGCAGGTGAAGCAGACACAGACTTCCAGACATCATTCTCATCTGCAATGTTTCCCAGTTCTTCCTGGGGGATCCCAAGGGGTTCCCAGGCCAGATGAGATATATAACCCCTCCACCGAGTTATGGGTCGACCCCGGGGTCTCCTTCCAGTTGGACACGCCTGGAAACCCTCGAATGGAAGGCTTCCAGAAGGCATCCTAATCAGATGCCCGAACCAAATCAGCTGGCTCCTATGATACGAGGGAGCTGCAACTCTATCGCGAACTCTAGCCCCTCACCCTGCCTCTAAAGCGGAGTCCAGCCATCCTAAGGAGGAATGTCATTTTGGCTGCTTGTATTCGCAAGCTCATTCCTTCAGTCACTACTCAGAGCTCCTGATCATAGCTGAGGGTTAGAGCGCAGATCAGCTAATAAATTGAGAGCCCTGCCTTCAGTCTGGTACAAGGTCGGCATTACTTTTGACACTTTCCGGGTGTCCATCTGATGCTCCATTTTCCATCACTTGTGAAAGATCCTGAGATACTAAAGCTTCTTCAATTGGGGCAGAAACTCACCCCGAAAATCCACTGGTTTCCTGTTTCCTCCGACTTGGAACTCATGACTCTTATCCAGCTGCTTCACATGCAGCTGAGTTAGCTCTTAAGGTCACTAAATGATATGTTATGTCCCATTTGTTGTTTACAACCACAGTTGGATTAAACCAACAGCGCTAAAGTCTAAATGCTAGCTGTTTCTACCAGTTTCCACACTGTGTGCTAAGCTACCAGGCTACAGGACTTAGCTTTGATTTTGCTGCAGACACAAGAGCTGGTATAAAACCTCTCATCTAACTTTTGGCAAGAATGCAAACAATTTTATTTCCTTAAATGAGATTTTCCTTTAAATGCATGAGTCAAATCAAAATAAAGTTTAGTTTCCACTCTGATTTTGTAATCGCATGTTGAGATTTAGTGTGATTGGTCCTGCAGATGCTGTATGTTGAAGAAGTGTTTACAACAATAAATGCTGCACAACGTATGCACAGACATCACTATTTCTGGCTTCATGCACCACACTTCTAAGTTTCATTTTAGTGAAATGATGTAACTTGACCACTCCCACAGAAGTGACTGGAGCTGCCCCAGCTGCTCAGGCTGTGCTTTTTATCGATTTCCATGTGAGAGACGAGTGCTGAATTGTTTTCAGTGCCTTAATTGCAGCTTGTTCCATCCGTGGGGGACGCTGAGAACCACTGAGAGCCAGGTGAGCCAATCTTCGAACTAATTTAGCTTTTTCTGGTGTTTTTGCCTCTAAAACACCAAACAATAAGACTGTAATGCAGAATTAAAATGTGCAAGATGATTCATGTGAATGTGAGTCATTG
This sequence comes from Chromis chromis, assembly GCA_900302755.1. Lineage (NCBI taxonomy): Eukaryota > Metazoa > Chordata > Actinopteri > Pomacentridae > Chromis > Chromis chromis. The sequence continues at coordinate 7,126 of OMNN01082283.1, read as the reverse complement.
GGCGGGTCAGGATTCATTTGGTAAACAGACTAAAAATAGACTTGCAAATACCTTTCTAAGTTTTTGGCTTTTTTTGTAGTTTTTGTGTCTTTACTCAGGACATGAAAGAAATCGGTTCCGGTATATTGTATTTGATATAAAAAGCATGAAATACAAAGCCTATTAATCATTTTCTCCTACAGGTATCCCATAATGTCAGCATTCAGTGTCCTCGCTTCATTGCCGGAGGATCACTTCCTGTGTTCGATCTGTCTGAACTTCTTCAGCGACCCGGTTACAACACCTTGCGGTCACAACTTCTGCAAAACCTGCCTCAGCCAGCACTGGGACCACAGCGAGTTATGTCACTGTCCGGTGTGTAATAAAAGATTCTATATGAAGCCCGAGTGCTCCACCAACACGGTCATCGCAGAGATTTCAGCCCAAATAAAGAGGAGAAAGGTGGAGACACTCGAAAACCCTGATGCACCGTGGAACGTCATGTGCGACGTGTGCACAGAATCGAAGTTCAAGGCCTTCAAGACGTGCCTGGTGTGCCTGACGTCGTACTGCGAGGGTCACCTGGAGCCTCACCTGAGAGTTCCCTCCCTGATGAGACACAAGCTGATCGAGCCGGTGGAAAACCTGGTTGACAAGATATGTGAGAAGCATGAGAGGATCTTGGAGTTTTTCTGCAGGGACGAACAGGTTTGCATCTGTCTGCTGTGCTGTGAGACGGACCACAAAGACCACAAGACTGTTCCTGTAGAAGAGGAAGCACCTCTGCAGAAGGTAGGAGAGTTGGGTTTATGCTCATAAGAGAACCTTAAATGATGAAATGACCGTCTTGATCGCATTTACTCTCTTGAAATTGTGTGTTTTAGCAAAATATTGAGTCCAAAAAAGCAACAATCAAACTGATGATTGAGGAAAGAATGGAGAAGATTGAGGAATTCACGTATTCCTCTGGGATGCGCAAAGTGAGTATTTAAGCAACGTGAAAAAAATGAACGCTTCAATCTAAAGCTGCACTGATCACATGATTTTCTTTATTATAGGAGAAAACAGACCAAGAGATTGAAAACACTGACGGGCTGTTCAATATTCTGATGAATGAAGTAGAAATCATGAAAACTAAACTGAAATCGAACATCAATGAAAAGCTGCGAAAGTCACAGGAGAAAGACGAGGCGATGATTCGAGAGCTGCGCGAGGAAATCGCAGAACTGCAGAGAAAACACTCGGAGCTGGAGGAGCTTTCTCAGAATGAAGACCACCTTCAACTCCTGCAGGTTAGTCGACGCCTGCATGAGCCACAAACACAACAGATGCAACAAATCCCTGTCTTGTTTGCAGAATAAATATAGCTGCCACTCACTATCATATGCTTGTGAATCACTGCAGACTTTGCAGGCTCTGAGCTCAGTTTCCGACACCAGGCGCTGGTCCACGATCAAGGTTTACTCAGACCTGTGTGTGCAGACAGCGAGGAGAGCCGTGAGTCATCTGGTGCACATTTTTAAAGCAGAACTGAAGACTCTGTCCAAAATCGGTAAATATCTGCTGCGTCTGTTTCACTCACAAACACACCTCTGCATCACCAGCGTCCCGTAACTGTGTTTTTACTTCTTACAGAACTGATCAGAATGACACAATATAAAGGTGAGATTAGAAATTCATTCAGTTTACAGTTTTAGGTAATATTACTTTAAAAAAAAAACTTCAACTAAGCTTAAATTTTTATAGAATCCGTCTCCTTCAACCCGTCCACTGCTGGGTCCAACCTGGTGGTGACTGAATCCGGTTCACGTCTGAAGTACTACAGCACCGCAAGCCCTTCATCATCAGATGACTCGGAAAGGTTCAGCTGTCCCATGGCTTTTGGGACGAAGGGCTTCACCTCTGGCCGACACTACTGGGAGGTCCAAGTGGGCGTGAGAACCAACTGGGATGTTGGTGTTGCGAAGGAAACAGTAGACAGATCAGGGAGGGCAGCTCTGAAAAAGGAAAATGGATTCTTTGCCATAGGAAAGAGATGGTTTAAATATCTAGTTCACAGTGATGAGTCCAAAGAGCTCCACCTGTATCCCAGACCGAGGTATATCGGAGTTTATCTGGACTACGACGAAGGCAGAGTCTCGTTCTTTGATGTGAGTGAGAAGTTGCACATTTACTCTTTCATCGGACAGTCTTTCACAGGGAAGCTGTTCCCGTACTTTTACCTGTACAGTAAGGCAAAGAAATCGGAGCCTTTGCGTATCAGTTTCATCTATGAGCTCTCCCCTCTCTCACTTCCTCCCTCCAACAATGCAAATAACAACCAAACAGTATAAGACTGTTGGAAGGTCAAAACAGGCAATACCTGTAAGACAAAACCCTTTAAAACCAACTGCAATCACACAGATGCCTTTAGAACAACAGATAAAGCTGAGAATGTGTCAACAATTATAAAATCAATAATTGACCGTTCACTCAGTCCTGCCCCTCTTCACTTCCTGTTGCTTCACTATGTTGGGTGGCACATATTCAGTTTACAACACAGATAACGGCAGTAAATCTACCATTTCCATCTGAGAAACCTTTAAAATCTGCTTTTAATTTAGGACTTGCAGGCTACATTAATGATCTCCTAAAACACTGAGGGTGAAACTGTACTTCTCAGCTAAATTGTCCACATTCTCACCAGCTGGTGATAGAACAAATGGATTTACACGAAGAACGACAACAAACTAGGTTATGTATTATGTAGTAGAACTTGAATAAAATATAAAGTCAGACAGTGTAGCAGAGCAGCAGCAGCTTCAATCTGTCCTCTGCGACTACACAGGCTGTGTTCAGGTGGAAGTGTGGCTCATATGCTATTTAACAGTACTCAGAGGCCAACACACTGTAGTTTTGCGTGTAAAATGGAAGAAAATGGAAACATGGAATCATAAAAATACACTAGACTAGAGAATAAAACAGGTGAGTATGTGTTTGGAAGATGCTCATGAGATACTGACAACTGAAAAAACATCAGGGAATCAGGAAGTAGGACCCAAAAGCAAGCACATGCATCAAAAGAAATGTAATCAAACTTACTTAAAGGTGACTAAAGGGTCTAACAAAAATCTAACCTTTATTGATCCCCTTGTTAACCTTAACTATACATACTAGGAGCAGTGGGCTGCCGCGGTGCAGTGACCGGGGAGCAGTCAGGGGTTAAGGGCCTTGCTCAAGGGCCCACAGTGGTGGTGACTGGGACAAGCGGTCACTCTCACTTTCCCACCTCAACCTCTTGCCAGTCCGGGGGCTTGAACCAGCGACCCACCGGTTACAATTTCCCTTCACAAACCACTAGGCCACCACTGCCCCGAGAAACACACATAGTCGAGTGTTTAAATGAACCTGTAACCCCTAAAAACTGATGTCAATGTACAAACTCCTTATGTTGCAGTATTTACAACTTACTTTAAAACAGAAAAACACAGTTTATTCTATTCTTTACCCTTTTTGTCTTTGGTTTTGGGAAAAAAAAGTTCAGCTTGGTAACTCTTTTTCCTGCAGAGACACTTTTACTGCAGCTTGAAGTAGTAAAACTGTATAACATGCAGAGAGAACCAAAGCTTGTGCATAGGTTGCCATGATATGATTCCCCAGCAGGAAGGGAACATTCCCACAACATTGCCTAAAGGTTCCAATAAGGTTTTGAAGAAAACATTTTATTCTCAATGTTTTAAGGATATTTCTTTTTCAAATGATGCTCCTATGAGGTTAAAAGTTATTGTTTTAATTGGAACATTCAGGGGACGTTGGAAGATGTTGTGAAATTATTTTCTCAAAACCAACATTTAGAAAATGCTTTTGAGATGCTACCAAGGTATCAGACGACAGAATGATTTTATAAAATGTTCTTGTAAACATTTTGCTTGCAATATCCAGAGAATGTTTTGGGGATGTTGTTGACATAACACATTATTAGGGCTGGTCTGAATAGCAATTTCTGTGCTCCGGATATTCGGGTCCAATTAATGACGAATATTCGGCTTGTGCAGTCACGGCGACCGTGACGGCTGGCGGGGGGCATGAGTATTCGGATCTCAAAATTATTATATATTAATATATTATCCGGATACCACCACAACGACCGAATCTTTGGATATTCGGGTCCAGCCCTACACATTATGCAACACTCCCACAATTACATGATAACAAAGGAAGGACGTTCTCAATGCATCATACAGAAAACCTTTTGAGAAAATTTTTTGAATGTTGTTGGAGGAACTTTATGCTGCCTTTAAGAAGAACCTTTTGGAAACTAAAATAAAGAACATTACTACAACTTTGCAGAACTTTCTCAGAACGATTTTAGAACAAAACAATTCTGGCCGGATCTGGGAGGCATCTAATCAACAGTTAGTCCACATTCATAACTTGCATCAACACAACTTTGATTTTAATTAAAATGAAAGCAAAGAACTAAACGGGTGAAGGTGGAATCATCTACTGTATATTTATAATTATTTTGCTATGCTGCTCTCACAAAAATATTCTTTAATATCTTTAAATGAGGATTAAAAAGTTGTATAAATGTGTATGTTTGCATGATTACTGAAATAAACTTGTTCGGTCTAAATCACAAAAATTTTATTTTCCCTTTTTTGAAGCTTCGGATGAACTTTTAAGCGAAAACGTGACCTCTGATTTATCAGGTGAACGCTGGCAGGCATATGTGGGTTTATGAGCTTCCAGGAAATGACAGCAGGGCCGCCCTCATTCCCAGCAGCCATAGGTGTGTCTACACCTATTTAAAAGAGGGAGCACCTGATAAGGCTGTAACTCAACACTATTACAGCGTCAGGAAACACAGGCTGGTAGCTGCAAAAGTAAGTAAGTGTGATGTGTTCGCTTGGATGTTCTGATATTTTTATGTTGATTATTGTAGTGGAATCCTGTCAAATACATGTCCCAAACTGTGTGTTGATATTAGAGTTTGATTATATGGCTTATGTAAGTTATGAAGGAGTCATGGTGTTTATCAGAAATTCAGACAAATATGTTAAAACATAAAATCCATAACTGGAAATATGTTTTGACTTTTGATTCAAACAAATTTAGCTTGAATTAATCTTTTACTATCATCACAGAGACTACTGGGCTCTGATTGGCTGGAGGAGGTGCATTGTTTTGAAATGATCACATGGCTATGACGCAGGATCCTCGACTGTGGCGGTGTATAACACTAATAGGTGGAGATTATTCATTCGAACAAAACTGAAACAGCTGCATGTTGATGCAGCTCACTCGAATACAGACCAACTATGTTGTCTACTATGATAAACACAAGCTCATGACTCAGACGGAGGTTTGAAAAACAGATACCAATGCTCTTACTGTTAGCATTTGGGAAACTCATGTATTGCCACATACAGCGTCCCCACTACAGGCTGGCCTTTCTCATTAGTTCATTTTGTCATACTATCATGTAAATAAGGAGATCTCCAGTGTTTCAAGCTAAGTTCATAGAAGCAACTGGACTTTAATAGTGAGCAGTCAGTATTTATAGTACAGCAAAAACCTTCAGAATGTCTTCAATGTAAGTAGAACTTATTTGACTGTTAAACAGCCTTCACACTTGCGTTTTGTGTTATGAATGCATGAATGATGCTGCCAGCATGCTGGTGCGGCATCGCAGATGAACGTTCCTTCTGTTGTGACACTCTGACACCAGATCTTGTCACTTACAGCACAGTGATGTGATTTCCTGGTAGTGATTTAATTCAGGCATCTACTGCATTGCTCATTTCACAGGTTGTTTTAAAGCGACATGCATTCATTTCTTTCACTGGTATTATATAATGTTTATGTCCGGGAGATTGAGCAAGCTCTGCTGACACACTGAATAACAAGCGAAGCTTTGTGATGCATTGTGATGGGCAGGGCCTGCTTTCACTGTGTTTCATTGGGGTGGGGTGTTGACTTGTTATACCACTGTATAATGTGAGCATGTCTCTGCATCATGCTATTAGTCACTGTTTTGCTACCAGAGGAGTGAACAGGTGACATTTATTGATGACTGAGCAGCTTGTTTTGTTTGATCCCTTAGTAATCCTCCTAGTAAGCAGTGAAAGCAGCACCCACTATGTATATTTTCTCTGTTTTCCCTACAGATATACTGTATAGGCCAGTCAGTGGATCATCATCAAATCAGACCACAGCTCGCATGTCTGTGTACGTACATGCAAAGTCTAATGTCAGAGCCTCCTAAGTGCTGCATCTGCCTGGATGAGTTCACCAGGCCTGCTTCCCTCCCCTGTGGACACTGCTTCTGTCTGGGATGTATCGGAGAATACTGGAGGATCCTAGAGGCCTGTCAGTGCCCCCTCTGCAAGGCCGTCTTCCCCACCAGGCCTCAGCTCAAAACAGACCAAGCTCTGCAGCCTCCGAACGCAACTGTGCCTTTAAAAGCCGGAGAGGTTCCCTGTGATTTCTGCCCCGCGAAGCGTCCAGCAGTCAAGTCCTGCCTGGTGTGTCTGGCCTCGTACTGCGACACCCATCTGGAGGCGCACTACCAGAGAGAAGATCTTGGGCGCCATCTTCTGATCAGTGTGGTGAAGAACCTGGAGGAGTCTGTGTGCAGGTTGCACGGGAGGCGGCTGGAGAGCTTCTGCAGCAGCGACCGAGCGTGCATCTGTGCCCTGTGTGCCCAGACAGAGCACAGGGGCCACCACATCATCTCCATCAACAGAGAAGCTGCAAAGAAGAAGGTAGAGTCCACAAGAGCATCTCAGGGGAACATCACTGACTTCATTTCAACGCGTAAAGACTCTTCTGTTGGAGGCTCGGCTCTCAGGACAGCACTGTAGATGCTTTTATTAATTTTCCCAGTTTTTTAATAACATAATTACTAATAAGATCACAAAAATAAAGTGTTTTTTCACATGTTAATCATAAGACAACAACCCAAAACTGTAAATAACATCCACATCGAAAAATTGTTTAGAAAATGGTAGTTTGTTCTTTTACAAAGTTTGACCCTAAAATTACACAATTTTTTACTGCATTTAAATCAGGAAAATTATTATTATTTTGCAGATATATGCCATTATTTAAAAGAAAAATTATGCATTTTAAGGATTGAAAAATAGTAAAAAATAAATAAATAAAA
>OMNN01082276.1:0-16451 GCA_900302755.1 Chromis chromis | reverse complement strand
GAAACAAAACCCTTGTGAGGGCATCCAGACTGTTTCCCAATGTAAACTCAGGTCCATATGTGACGTAAGAACAGATTTAGTCGCAGGCAGTGACGTTTGGAAACGCAAAACCCCGGTTATTGATGTCCACATGCAGACGCATAAACGGAGGATTCGCTAATCTTCACTTTGGTCGGAGGTTTTTAAAAGAATCGTTTTTAATGCTGTAAATCTGCGCTTTGGTGTGGATGACAGGACAAGAGTAGAAACAGATCTTCGTTTTGTGAGATACCTGCTACGTGTGGACGAGGCCTCAGACACCCAGATAAACATGGTCTCAGAACAAGAACACTCCCTCATGCAGATGGAAATCCCAAACATCACTGGCCTACCCTGCAGGAAAATGCCCCCCACCACATGGCAACAACATCAACCAATCAGGAACATCTTGAGGAACATGACAATGGCCCAAGATGTTGGTTTAACCTCCAAACTTCCTAGAGCCCATTCTGATCAAGCATCAACAGGATGCAGTGGAACAAGTTGGATTGACAGAGGCCCCACTGCACAAGCCAGAGTACCCAAAGGATCCACTGCCCTGGTCCTGGTGCCAGACCCCATAGGACACCCTGAGAGGTCCTCTGGTCCATGCCCAATGGTTCAGAGCATTTTTGACCACATAAGGGGGACCAACACAATATTAAGCAGGTGGTCATAATGTTATGCCTGATCGGTGTATGAATACAATATAAAATAATAATCTCAATGTAAATGTAGAGATAAATAGTTATATAAACAGTATGAACAGATACATCTAACCCTGTGTACAGATAAACATACTCTAATGAAACCCTAAATGAAAATGAACACCACAAAGAGCACTAATAGATGCAATCATGTGGCATATTTAGCAGTGGAAGACTTGATTTATTGATTGCTGTTGAGATGTGAAATAACTTTCAACAAACAGTAACAACAAATGCTTCTCTAATATGTTGCATTCTCAAAGAATAGAATAGAATAGAATGTTTTTATTGTCATACACAAGATACGACGAAATTCAAAAGACAACTCTGGTGGTGCAAAATAAACATGTATAAAGGAAATAAAATAAATAGATAAAAAACAAAACAAAGATAAAACAACAACAAAGATCAAACCAACAGGACATGAGTTAATTAACGCTGTGGTGTTTTGTTCAGCTCCGTTCTGTGTTGTATACAGTCTAATAGAGACTCGGTTTTTTTGTCTCCAGATCCAGAAGCTCCGACGTCTCCACCGACTGAGATCTTCATCTTACGTAAGTACCGTCACCGGTTTAGTCATTGTAGTCATTTCTGTAGTGCAGGGAAATAAAACCCACAACACACATAAGACAATGTGGAAGTTGTGGAAAGAATGTCTGAGTTTTGTGGTTTCTGATTAAAATACTAAACCAACGGTTATGTCGCGTGACCCAAGTGCTAAGGCGTAGCGGCTGTCCCGGGTTCGATTCCGACCTCAGGCATTTACCACATGTCCTTCCCCACTCTATCCACTGTCCTGTCTAATAAAGGCATAAAAGCCAGCCAGCTTCCGGCGCTGTTACGGACGGCTGCCTGCCAGAGTTGTCTTGTCTCTCTTTTAAGTACTTTTACCATTTTTCTTTCTTTCCTCTATTCTTTCTTTTAGTTTAATAGTTTTAGGCACTATTCTCCGCCTCGTTTTTTGTTTTTTTTGTACTTGTATATTTACTTTTATTTTATATTAACACTCTGTAATTTTTTCACTAACCTTTGTTTACCTTAACTGTACTCTGGCAAAACAATTTCCTTCGGGATGAATGAAGCTTATCTTTATCTTTATCTTTATCTTTATCTCATTTCTCCTGGACAGTTTAAGTCTGTTATCTCGAACTGCTTTATCACAGAGTGTAAATGCTTCAGCTGAGTCTTATTTTTTACATTGTGTGCTGTGTTTTTTTAAAAATACATATTTTTGTATCTCGACGTCATTGTAAATGAGGCAAACCTCAATGATTTTCGAGGATTAAATAAAGGTTGATGATGATGATATTTCATTAATGGAAATTAATTAATTTCTTAATGGGTTTTATGACAAAATTTTAATTTATAAAGTGACTTACGCTGTCAGATAAATGTAGTGAAGTACAAAACAACAATATATCCCTATATGAAGTAGTAGAAGTAAATGAACTTGACTACCTTAAGCCACTGCTGCCTTCTCCTCCTTACACACTCATGCTTTGTTTCCTCACAGGTGTGTGTGTGCAGACCGAGACTGTGCTGCGGCAGGCCATCGCTGAGCGCATCAAGCCGGTTCTGATGATGAACAAGATGGACCGGGCTCTGCTGGAGCTGCAGCTTAAGCCAGATGAGCTTTTCCAGACCTTCCAGCGTATCGTGGAGAACGTCAACGTCATTATCTCCACCTACGGAGAGGATGAGGGAGGACCCATGGGGAATATCATGGCAAGTCACATGCACAGTCCCCACAAACACACACTTGTGTGCCAAAATCACTTAGAAAAGTCACAGTGGATTTAATATTGTATGTTTTTGTATCTATAAATACTGTAATTTCCCCCCACAGATTGATCCTGTCATTGGTACAGTTGGGTTTGGCTCTGGCCTCCACGGCTGGGCTTTCACCTTGAAGCAGTTTGCTGAGATGTATGTGGCCAAGTTCGCTGCTAAAGGAGATGGTCAGATGGCACCAGCAGAGAGGTGTAAGAAGGTGGAGGACATGATGAAGAAACTGTGGGGAGAGAGGTGCATATACATGAAGTTATCCATATATCACACATAAAAGAGTAAGTTAACACCAGGCTGAAAAGCTGCGACTTGCTGCCCTCTCTGGCTACAGTTTCGAATGTGTCGCATCAGTGATGTTGGGCGTGGTGGGAAGAATAGGTCCAATCCCAGTGTCCACACTCACAGACTCACAGGCAGGTTTAAGCTAAGTCCGGTCGGGTTTACAGCTGGCTCACAGTGAAATCATCTAACACATGAGGGCTCTGATGCAGATATTTGGAGCCCTTTATGAAGTCTGCATTTTTTTTTTACAGACTTTGCCCGTTCATACGTTTAAACATGGGGTTAACAGGGGAAACCCAGAGGCATAAAAAAGGTAAACAAACAAGCATGGAAGGAGCAACTTGTCAGTACAAACTCAATGGTGATCTATAGCCACAACTGTGTAGCTGATAGTGTGATTCTGAATTCCAAATATGCGTTCCATTAATTACCTCGGCTTTGAAGAAACTAGACAATATAACATCAAAAGTGAAAAAATCGACAGTAGTACAGAACAGTTTTTTGGCTTGTCAAGGTAATATGATAGGTATGTCGCAAAGTTGCTGTCCCGTTCTCATTTATACCATTTCAAGAATTTTATCATCTCCTCGAGTCCACAAGAGTCGGTGCAGTGAGTATGTTTCAAGGGTAATAGTGTGCGTGCAGGGAATACATATGACCTGCTCCTCTTCAAACAGACTCCAACGGACTACAAAAGGAGTATAACAGACAACTACGCATCCATGGTGTCCACAGCTGACCGTGTGAGCGTCTGCAAGGGAGTATAATCAAGGCTTTAAGGTGTAGATTGGGACTGGGCCATATTCTGTTGCACCTGTAACCACACCTAACAGTTGTGCCAAAAGTACATTTCTGCATCAGTGCAGTGAGGAGTTACACCACTAGATGTCAGAAAAAACAAGATTTTCAGCTGGTGTTAAGTTGCTCTTTTAAATGTGTTGTCCATGTTGTGTAAGTGACCTTAATACAAAGCAGTAACATATTGATTCAATACAAGACAATAAGAAACATGTTAACATCCTGATAATTGAATATCATAATGTTCTGCTATAATTTATATGTTTCTTCCAGATACTTTGATCCAAAAGCCGGCAAATTCAGTAAGACAGCAACTGGTCCTGATGGTCAGAAACTTCCTCGAACCTTTAGCCAGCTTGTTTTGGATCCCATCTTTAAGGTGACCGAAAATACAATACAATAAATCTACAGTTTAAAGTTCATATGATGAACAGAATAGTGTGGATTTTCCAAATGTGTCCATATTGTTTAATAGTGACTTTAAGCCACGATATTTCAGACCTTTATGCCTGCTGGTAGAGCATCAAAAAGCAGCAGCTGGATAAAACCTGGAACACTAAGATGATTAGACTGAAAGCAGCCCATACACTGACTGCAGCAATATTGATTAGTACTATTTAATTACTCTGCAAACTAAAACCTGTGTCATCATAATATATATATAATATCCTATTCACAGGACCTCTCAAAAAGTAAAGGATCAAAAGAGTTACTTGGCTTGACGCCTTATATTTGCCCTTTTCTAACTCCCCTCCCAGGTGTTTGATGCCATCATGAATTTCAACAAGGAAGAGACAGCCAAACTAATTGAAAAGCTGGATATCAAACTGGACTCAGAGGACAAAGAGAAGGAGGGAAAGCCCCTGCTGAAAGCTGTGATGCGCCGCTGGCTGCCTGCCGGAGAGGCCCTGCTCCAAATGATCACCATTCACCTTCCCTCCCCTGTCACTGCACAGAAATACCGCTGTGAGCTGCTCTATGAAGGGCCAGGAGATGACGAAGCTGCAATGGGTCAGTAGAAGACTTCAGACGCAAATATTATTCAATAAGGAGCATTTTGATTGTCATCAGGGTTTATTTTGGTTTTCCTAGATTTCAAACTTACTGTCTAAACTCTCTCCTCAGGTATTAAGAACTGTGACCCCAAGGCTCCTTTGATTATGTATATTTCCAAGATGGTCCCAACCAGCGACAAGGGTCGTTTCTACGCCTTCGGCCGTGTGTTTTCTGGCTGCGTGTCCACAGGCCTGAAGGTTCGCATCATGGGGCCAAACTTCAGCCCTGGCAAGAAGGAAGATCTCTACATCAAACCCATCCAGAGGTGAGCATGTTCATGTACAAACTGTACAGAGGTTGTAGATGGTAGGTGAACAGAAAAAAAATTATTCTCTTCTCCCCCTTGACTTGTTTTCATGTATTTGTTGCTAACTTTTTTTTTATCACCATGTCCATCCAGGACTATTCTAATGATGGGCAGGTATGTGGAGCCTATTGATGACGTCCCATGTGGTAACATTGTGGGTCTTGTTGGAGTCGACCAGTTCCTGGTTAAGACAGGAACCATTACCACCTTTGAACAAGTAACGTATTACTTTTCTTTTCTCATCTATGTACATAGAGCGCTCTGAGGTTTAAATACTACCACACCGCTAACTCAGTCATTAGCCATTAACACTGAGTGATTGTTCACTGTTGGTTTCTTGTTACAACAACACAAAAAGAACCAAGTGTTTTAGCTGAGCAACTCTGTGTGCAGGCCCACAACATGAGGGTGATGAAGTTCAGTGTGAGCCCTGTGGTCAGAGTTGCTGTGGAGGCCAAGAATCCCGCTGACTTGCCCAAGCTGGTGGAGGGCCTGAAGCGCCTGGCCAAGTCAGACCCCATGGTGCAGTGCATCATCGAAGAGTCTGGGGAGCATATCATCGCCGGGGCAGGAGAGCTGCACCTGGAGATCTGCCTGAAGGACCTGGAGGAGGACCACGCCTGCATTCCACTGAAGGTGAGCCACTGAGGACAGAGGAAGAGACACTTTTGTATGAGGTGTTGGCTGGGTGCAGTACAAGTTGCAAAGCTAATTAGAGAATTAAAAATTTTAGGATTTATGTACATGTCACAAAAAAGTTTGATGAAGCCAACATTGTTTGTAGCAACTGCTCTTCCATCTGCTTGTTGGACATTTGCGGCCAAAAAGTCTTATGTCATTAAAGAGCCCATATTGTGCATCTTCACAGGTTATACATTTTATTTTTGGGGTCTACTAGAATATGTTTACATGCATTAATGTTCAAAAACACTGAGTTTTTCTCATATTCTACATTGCTGTAGCATCTCTTCTCATCCTCTCTGCCTAAAAAGCTCCATTTTAGTTCCTCTTGAAGGCCCCCCTCCCCTCCTGAAAAGACCAGTCTGCTCTGATTGGTCAGCTGGCCCAACATTAGTGACACAAAGGTGGTTAAATACCATAACTCCAGATTTCTGAGCAAGGAAACTAAGGTGGACTGCAATGAAGCTGCTCATTCTTTGGGGGCCACACTAGCTGCTAGGCAGGCAAACGTGTTACATGGTGATGTAGATGGTAACGAGGGCATTCAAACGAGGCAATTCAAGCCCTTTGGTAGATGTTGGCCTTTCTAAGTTTGCTGACCCTGTATGTGCATAAAAAGCTATAGCACACTAAAGGAAAAGGAAACCCCCAAGAAGCATAATATGGGCTCTTTAAAAAACTTGCTACAGAGACTGTACTCAAGAAATGCACTGCTTCTTTTAAGTACAAAAACGTAAATATAATGGCTACATTGTGTTTTTGAAAGACAGTCATTTATAAAAATTTGGTGTGATTTGAGAATATAAAAGGATAAAATTGGTTTTAAGCTAGACTCAGTGTGTTTAAAATACTAAGCACAAGCTTTAGCTTTCCTGTGGTCAGCATTGCCAGGAAAATAAAGAATCCCCATTTTGTTGCATTAACTCTCACACTCTCAGTTCTGACCCTTTCCTTTCTCTGTTTGTAGAAATCAGACCCAGTGGTGTCTTACAGAGAGACGGTGTCAGAAGAATCAGACCAGATGTGTCTGTCCAAGTCCCCCAACAAGCACAATCGTCTCTTCATGAAGGCCCGTCCGTTCCCCGAGGGCCTGGCTGAAGATATCGAGAAGGGGGACGTCTCCTCTCGGCAGGAGCTCAAGGTTCGTGCGCGTTACCTCTCCGACAAGTACGAGTGGGAGGTGACAGAAGCCAGGAAGATCTGGTGCTTCGGTCCAGATGGAACCGGGCCCAACCTGCTAATAGACGTCACAAAGGGAGTTCAGTACCTCAATGAGATCAAGGACAGTGTAGTGGCTGGTTTCCAGTGGGCCACTAAGGAGGTGGGTGACTAATTAATTCTGACTCGTGTTACCATTTAAATTGGTATCTCTGTATAATCAGATGAGTTTGTGATACAGTACATTGTGCAGCTACTTAAAAGCCTGTGCTTGTATCTCATCCTGCAGGGTGCACTGTGTGAGGAAAACATGCGTGCAATTCGCTATGACATCCATGATGTGACGCTGCACGCAGACGCCATCCACCGCGGTGGAGGACAGATTATTCCCACAGCTCGCAGGGTCCTGTACGCCTGTCAGCTCACCGCTCAGCCCCGACTAATGGAGCCGGTTTATCTTGTGGAGATACAGGTCAGTATATGGAGGAACCTGTTTTAACATTGATATGGGCAGCTGACTTGGCTCAGAATACTGTGGAGCTAACCTTTGATGTGAGAAAGACATCACTGTCCATTTGTGCCTTTTTTCCATGCAGTGTCCAGAGCAGGTGGTCGGTGGAATCTATGGTGTGTTGAACAGGAAACGAGGTCATGTGTTTGAGGAATCCCAGGTGATGGGCACTCCCATGTTTGTGGTGAAAGCCTACCTGCCAGTCAATGAATCCTTTGGTGAGTTTTTGCAACATCATGTCCTTTGTGGTGGGATCGAACTGTTGACTCAAATTTAATGCTAATCAGTGTGGATACGTTTTCAGAAATGAGGTTTTCAAAGTGGATTACAGGCCTTATGTGTCTCAGGGGAAGCTCAGTGAACAGAAGTGAACAAAATCTTACATTATTTATTGCGTTAGTTATCAAAATGAGATCACATAGAATAGCCCAAGGTTAAAGAGTTCAGAGTTACAGTAGTATAGTAGTTTGAATTTGAAGCCTGTTGGAATTTTTCTGTTTTTCCCACTATCCTAGATTAAGAAACTAATAAATGCATCAGGACAGGGCTTTTTGTGTGATCAGAAGTTATGTCAAACAGCAATATTATGCTATTTTAGCTTACAGAGATCTCTTAGGCATCCAGGAATTGAGCAAAACTAAATGAGTAAACTGAGGGAGGATAAGAGGGTACCTTTTTCCAAACTTTATCTGAGAGGATGTCTAAAGTCTCAGACTTTTAAAAAAAAACCTTGGTTTACAAGATTTGCATGAATTTATTAATTTGGTCTTGGTTAGTAATTTTGTTGGAGAAATTGTATGAGAAGACAGCATGATTTAAAAAGCTTTGGGTGAGAGAGAGACTGCTACAAAGGTCTACAGATTAAATTGGATATTTGAAGTGTATGTCAAGACACATACTGTATACGTTGTATTACATTTTCGAGAGGGTAGTAAACATGTTCATACATAATGAAATTTTTTCATCAGATTTTTTTTCACTTCTCACTAATAAACAGCAGAGTGGAATTTAAAGAGATGCTTAGCAGTTCCATTTTATCTGAATTTGCAGTAACATCAAAATCACATTCTTAGTAGATGAAGGTATATCAGTGATTAAAATTTGGCTTTTTATCTGTATTTTTTTCCTGCAGGGTTCACAGCTGACCTGCGCAGTAACACTGGAGGCCAGGCCTTCCCTCAGTGTGTATTCGATCACTGGCAGATTCTCCAGGGAGACCCCAGCGATGCTACCAGCAAACCCTCCCAAGTGGTTGCTGAAATTAGGAAACGCAAAGGTCTGAAAGAGGGCATACCCGCCCTTGACAACTACTTGGACAAACTGTAAACACTGACCCCGGATTATTATTAATATACCAAATCAATCTCTAAACCCTACCCCGTGGGCACTTTACAATCTTTGCACAGGCTTAAAGATACATCGCACAAATTGTTATGACTTGGAGTCCGGAGCAGAAACAAAAAGCTTAAGCTTTCGTCGTAGGCTAGTGAAGGCAGCAAAGCTTTTCTCATTTCACAGCTACAGTACACCAAGTGCCTAGGGAGAGGGTTTTGGGGAACAATTGGATCAAAGCAGTTGTATTGGTGGGCCTGTACAGTGCACTGTGGTACTGCTGCAATAATGCATATTTAAATGGATCATGCCCAGATAAAACCATGGAAATCACAATAAAGTTACAGAAATGAAACTCACTGGATTGGACCTTTGTTCAGTGGATGTACTGAATAAAAACATTCAACTCGTGATGAAAATGTGACTTATAAAATTCTTCTTTCTTTTGCAATTTCTCTACTTCTCTAGTTAGGCATTTTAAGTAATATTCACTCTCTTATCTGTGTGGGTTAGATGAGAGTTGGGATGCCACCCTCGCTGCTGTACGGTGAATATAACTTGCATTCAGCCGAGAGCTGGTTAGCTCAGTGAAATTGTTTACTGTAATTCCTCTACGTGTGAAACAGCCATTCATGACTCTGTCTAGTGGCATCTAAAACTCACCAGTTAACATAGTATAGTCTGTTTAAGTTACCAGAAAATAGGAGGAAGCTGCTACAAAAATGAATGCTACAGAAATAAAAATGATCCCAAACTACGTGTACTTTTAATAAGTTACAATAAAAAAGCTTACATAATCAGTTTTAGACATGAATACATTTGCAGGAAGACTTGTTTTCCAAAGAATGTCTACTACTTTGGATCATAATATCGTGCACTAATAAGGAAACCATAACAACTTATTTATTTTTTAAATTTTCACCTTTATTTGACAGTTTACATTGGAGACAGGGAATGTGGGAAAAGAGAGTTGGGCAATGACATGCAATAAGGGTCCAGGCCAGGTGGGAACTGGACCAACAACTCACTGCTTGAAGGCCTTTGCACCCATGGGTTCTGCGCTCTAACCACTCGACTATTGAGTCACCCTCATTGCCTTACTGTTATGTTGTCTAAAGTTTTACTACCTTATTGGTATTCTTTTATAATTTTTTTTCTCTTCCTTACCTGCCATCCTGTACAACATTGTATTATCTGAATTGTACTTCATTTCTTTCGCTGGTAAGTGGACTTTGTTTCTGAACCACGTTTTCTCCATTTCCAGTCTTTATACTGAGTTAACCAGCTGTTGGATTAGTAAAGGACTTACATTATGGAACAGATTTAAGAATGGTACTAATCTTATCCGACACCAACTTGCTAAGAAAATGTAGAATTTTCACTGTAGGTTACTCTGGGTTTGGCTCTTTTCCCCCAAAAAACAAGCACCACAATACTTTTGTCTTCACTCTTTAATCGATACTTATTTCAAGTTACATATATAATGTTAATAAATGCCACTTTAATATACAACCCTTTAACGTCCGCACCAAGAGGGAAAGCTCTTCCGCCCACACTTTTTAAAACAAAGCTTAAAAGAAACGTATCTGAAGAGTTAGTGTGCATCCATAGAACAACCAAATAAACATATGCAAGGCCAAGAAGTGCAAGGTATCTTGGGTATAGGCAACTACCAAGCAAGGACACAAGATATCACAGATTGTACTGTATGTAGAAACCCGAAAAACTGCTTACCATAATCATACTGTTAAAGATTAATATGAAGTTTGGTTCAAATTCGCCAAGATTTCGTAAAGCCTATGAGGTCTGTCAGTCTATGGAAATTACAGCTAACGTGGAGTCGAGTGAAATTCTAGTCTGTACTAAACGCTGATGAGGATCTTGTCTTGGCAAATCTGGTAAACTGTACATTCATACAGTTGCGACTCTCCTTTGCATTAATGCTGTGGAGTACAGGAAGGGGAATCGTACAGCTTAAGTAGAATTCAGTGTCAAGCCTTATGCCGTCAATCCGCAGCAGTGACATCGATACTGTGAATAATCTGAGAGGCTCCTCTCTCCCTCTTTCCCTTGTGGAGTCGGTTACAGTCATGTCTGTTTCGGAGGCTGGCATCACTACAACACAAAGGGATGAAAGGAAGCCGCTGAGAAAGAGAGAGGCAGCATCTCATGTGACGAGCTACGCCCCGTGTAGTGACCTATATCTCCTCCCAGCTATTTGTCTTCCCATGCGGCCAACAGAAGTGCACTATATGGAGGGAACAGTATGAAGTCTGACAGATTAGTCCCCAGTACGGCTGCTGAGGTGTGGCCCTGCGCTGGTGTCAGGTTGTCACATTTGATGGAAGATCGCTGCGATGTCTGAGGTGACTATGTGTAGAAGATGACCTCAGGAATCTGTCCGTCCTCTACGGAAGTGCCGTTGTTGTTGCCCGCTGCGTAGCAGAAGGTGAAACAGGTCTTTGTGCCAGTGGATGATGACTCATGTGTTACCTTTCGCATTCCCTTAGTCCCATAATGAGAGTCTGGACCCTGCAGCACAAGACAGACGGGTAAATACACACTGCATAGCGGCAATTATTTAACTATACTTTAACAGAGTAACAAACAGTGCAGTGATGATGTTTTACAACACAATACAACTTTACTGCCATCTTACACCGAAATTCATTATGACTTCTTAAGGCCAACTTTGTCAAAGATGTAAATGCATCATTACTAACACAGTCGTCCTTTATCCAACTGTGCTCATACATAATCATACAAAGATTTTTATATAATGAGAATCTCACTTGGCAGTAGAATAGACTGATAAAAAAGGAGTTCTTAAGCCTAATACATGTCTCTTCTATGAATTATTTCCATGTTACAGACCTTAAGTGTGGCACAGGCAGTGTAGTTGACGTTGGGTAGAATCTCCACTGGTTCTTTGAACATGACTCTGAAGGTGTTTGCTGACCCGTCACAGCTGAAGCCTGTATCATTCTGCCCCAGCACTGTGTTGCTGTCTGTGTGGATTATCTGGAACACACGCAAAACATCCAAAATACATAATACAACACACTCTACATTACAACCAAAACTTGTGTAACAAGTTAACACTGACAGGGGCTCGGGACCGTACCTGTATGTTGACTTGGTAGTCTGTGGGTCCGTGTATAGAACCGTAGAGTCCAAAACCAACCACAAATATCCTTCTGTTTACTGAAAACCTGCGGATAAAAAAGGAGCAGATTCAAATTAAAGAAGGAAAATATGTAAAACTGTATGAACAGGAGGTGTCATTTAAATGCATGGTCAAACTGGACTCTTTTCACCTGTGACAGTTTCACATGTCATTACAGGAAAAGCACAGGTGTAACTAACATTGTTACCAATGGCTCCATCTGAGTAAGCCATGCATCTATTAATGATATAAGTAGTATAATATGCTGACAGTTTCGTCAACCAAAACTTTAGGCTCTTCTCATTTCTCTATTTTGTGCCGCCTCGTCTCCTCTGTTCTTCTACCTAAATTCCTAAAATGCACCTCGAAGAGAGAGGATGGTTACGCCGAAGCTATGTGAAGACGCACAGTTTGCACAGGTGTATCCTCGCTGTCACTATATGCAGGACTCTACAAATGTAGGTGTCCCTTTTGAAGGCAACTCATAAAGTGCGTTAGTCATTTAAGACAATCAAATGTGCGATCAAACTCTCTGCACTTCACTGTTTGTGTAGCTGCATCTGTGTAGTGCCTCTCATACAAACCTTTGTAGTACTTCACATAATAAATGATATGGGGATATACTGTATATGTATATATTTATTACATTATGGCATATTGTGAATTGGATTATGAGTAAATATATACTGCAAGCAGTCATCAACACTGTTCTGCTTAACTGACAGAGATCATAAAATACAGCAGTAGACTATAACAAAACAATAGACCAATGATACAGCTGTGCAACACATCATTTGGCTAAGAAACAAGGCATTAGATGTTTTGTTAAACGTCTTAATGCCTCGACTCTTCTCTCCTCATGTCTCTCTCTTGCCTCATCCGCTTGCATCTTAGGCAGGAGAGACTAAGACGCAAAGAGAGGAGGTGAGGAAAGAAATCAAGGATGTATAAACTAATAGGGAGAGGAGAAAAGGAACAAAGAAAGTCTCTGGCTTTACAGGGCATTGACACTTTTCATCTTTATTTATTGTCTGTTCTTGACTGATTAAACTTAAAAACTAATAGGCATAAGTAACTACATTAAAACATTTTAACACAACTTTAATCTAGTTTTTAATAATTAAATATGTGTTTAGTTAAAATCCTAATTCTAACATTAAAAAGTGACATTATTTTAACTTAATACAGAAGCCCACTCGGCGAAAATCTGCAAAGTAGCAACCATATATTTATTTTATTATTTATATATATTCTAAGGCTTTACAAACCCTCCCCACACTCGCTGAGTGTGAGCAACACTATGCGCAGCGATCAGACGTCGATGTGAAATGGACAAGGCGAGATGCTGAACACATGCTATACGCGGGAGACGGAGCGCCCAGGATACAGAGCACAGTGCTCTGGTTGGTACATACAATTTAAAATACGATACAGTGAGACCGCGAAAAGTGAACCGCGATATGGCGAGGGATTACTGTACACTGTAATTACCCTAGTTGACTGAGATCATAAGCCTCATTCCAGTTCAAATAATAAATGATTAAATTGAATAAATATAACATCTATATTTATATTTGCTGGTTTTTCATGAATTTTTTTACAGGTAACATTCAGCTATAAATAAGTCAGGTTAGTAGCCATATTTATTAATGCTATGGGGTATTGACCATATTATTTATATTAGGTGGGTTAAGCTCTGCAATTTATAATGCCATAAGGTCTTAGCTATAATGTTACATTAATTAGGTTATTCTCAATAACTAATAACCCTGTAGGGTCTCAGTCTTAATATGTATTATGATCAGGTAAAGTAGTATTTTAGGTAATTTTTGTAGGGTTTTAATCCCCAATATGTATATTACTCAAGTAAAATCACACCATAAATAACCCTTTAGCATCTTGACCCCAATATTTACACTTATTAGGTTATTTTTGTAAGGCCAATCATAATCCTTTTTACTAAAGGGCACTTTGACACAATGACTGTTGTCTCGAATCTAAAAATGAAACAAAAAACAAATAAACAAGAAAAACCAAAAATGTCGACTTAACTATTTTATCTCGTCATATTGCATGCTTGTCATCCTATTTATTCATTTGAATGTGTTTTCCCCATTGGTCTAATTTGACATTTGTTTTATTGTACAGGACTTTCTAACTTTGTTTTCGAAAGGTGCCATGTAAATGAATCATTAACTCACCGTATGCGGTCACTGGTCCCGCTGTAGCCCCAGCGGCTCTCCACCTGACCGAAACGTGTGATGCTGCACTCCTTCCCGCGGAGACAGCAGCGAGGCCGGTCAATGAATTCTACACGAGGCTTTGGGTTTACGGTGAAGTGGAGGAACAGACTCACCACCTCTCTGTCAGTCAGAATACTGGACTGGGCTGGACCTGAAGGGACGACGACACAACCCAAAGACACACATCAAAGTCTGAATCACAGGTGTGTGTTTATGTTGGTGTTGAGTAGTAAAAAACAGCAGCAGTGACAGTTTTCTGCATTCTTGTTCACCTGCAGCGAACTCCTCGATGGTCATGAGAGGGAAGCGGATGAGTGTGAGAGCTTTTCCCAGGACTTTACGTTTGTTCTCAGGTGTCGGCTGCAGCTGCTGCCTGTGAGCTTCAGCTTCAGCCCAACGCACAGCAGCTCCAAACAAACGCACCTCCCTCACGCCAAGAGTGTCCCTCTCCAACACTGCCACCAATGTATCTAATGGAGGGAAAGACGACAAATCAATGATCAGTCAGGCTGTTATTCTAAAACAATTTGTTGGGTTTCGCTGTATAATATGGTAAATGGTAAATGGTAAATGGTCTGCACTTATATAGCGCCTTTTTGTACCTTACCCAAGTACCCAAGGCGCTTTACAATGTGTTTCTCATTCACCCATTCACACACACATCCACACACCAATGGTGACAGAGTTGCCATGCAAGGCGCTAATCTGCCATTGGGAGCAACTTCGGGTTCAGTGTCTTGCCCAAGGACACTTCGGCATGTGGGGAGAACCGGGGATCGAACCGCCAACCTTGTGATCAGTGGACAACCCGCTCTACCAACTGAGCCACAGCCGCCCAATAATATGATAAAGTACAGTCATGTAAAATGTTCTCAGATGACTTATGTAGTGAACTGGTGCTATATATATATACACATATAAAATATATGATGTGTATATATAAATACAACATGTGGCAATAATGTCAACATTTATACGGACACATTACCCAAATCTATATCTGTGAAGCCTTCAGCGGCGAGCGCATCTCCAGTGTTCTTGTCGATGTTTTCTAAACAGAGGCTGGCAAGCTGCGGCTCATCAAACAACCGTGCCTGTAATGAAAAAGACAGCATCACTTAAATAAGCATGTTTTAGTACATTGTCAAGTTAATAATTTTAAACTGCACTTAAAAGAATGACAGTTCTGTTGGCAATGTCTTGGTGCTTAAGTTTAGACAGTATGCAACTTTGGAGTCCTCCGTTAAAGTAAAGTTATGTTTTCAAAAGTTGTATTTATAGTTCTCAAAGTAAGATGCAGTTAAAATGCTGACAGAAAACTCTCATTACAGATAGCCTCTCCTCAAACTAACATTAAACCTTTCTCAATACAGCAATTCAAACATTCACATTCACATGCTTCCAGACTTGGTATTTCAAATAATACCCAGCTAAATTTAAGGGTTTATCTTGCAAATCCCTCACAGTTCTGGCATGCAAAGATTTTCAGCTTCTGGAGCAGCAAAAACTTTAAGGCTGTTTGTTGTTTGACTTTACCATTAAGAGACTGCAGTTTTTCACTATATTGACATGCACAGGATGTTCTGCGCTGCAATGAAGGTCACCTGTCAATCAAATGAAGTAATAAAAAAAACAAGAGGTGTCATAGCTGAGGGAATCTGACCTGTGTGAGCAGCATGAAAGCATTGTCTGCTCTGAGGTTCTTCTTGAGGAACTCCACACAGTGAGCCTCCAGGGCTGGAACTGCATACTTCTTGGCTGTATAAAGTGTAGTCATCACAGTCTCAGGTCCGATCTGAACTTCATCGGAGTAGAGAAACCTGCAGGAGATGTACAGATCATACAAATCATTGCAATTTTATTATTATGAAGAGTAGAGAAGGTTATATACTTGTCCTGCCAATTCTTCCGCATTACTTAAATGTGTCATATGTAAATAACACACCCACTTAAAGAGCGTGTAAATCATTGTGTTAAGTGACACATTCAGATTCTTACTTCAGCAAAGCCAGAAAGGCAGCTGGTTCCACATCAGGAAGCTCGATCTCCGTGGATGTAGTCGCCATCCCCCCGTTGAACATGGCATCAAACACTGCGCTTCCCACAGCCAGAACAAACCTGACAGAGTCAACACACAGCGGGACAGAGATCAACTCTTCTGCAGAGTTATCGAGCGTTTTGGGAGCTCGTACTGCAGTCAGTCCTCTTACCTGTGCGCCGGTATCCTCTGAACTCCCATTCCTTTGCCCACCAGAAAATGCACGTCGCTGAGCACCTCGTTGTTGAAGAGGAACGCGAACCTTTCCTTCACGGTGCTCTTCGTTGCCTGCCAGTTGTACACTGGCTCCCGGTACACCAGCACGGACGCAGCGGCCGGGGTGGCCGTCGGTGGCGCCGCATGGGA
>OMNN01082275.1:0-10440 GCA_900302755.1 Chromis chromis | reverse complement strand
TTTTGCTTTATGTTTTTCTTTCTTTAATTTTATTTACTTTTATTTATCTTATTTTAAAAATACATAGACACAGACTATTTAATCATTATTTACTTTTTTATAGCAATAGTTTAGTTTTTAAAAATGTATTTATTCTTTTTCTTGATTATTTCTCATACACATTGATCTAAAGTATTTTTGCTGATGAGTATTGATAGTCTAATGTTAAGACTACCCTGCACATATACACATATATTTTCCTTTTTTCACATCTTTAAGCCTTTAAGCACATTGCTCCAGTTGTCTCAGCAGTGCACGCTGTCTGTCGCTGATCTCTTCCTGGTGTATTAGCCAATCATCTTTCCTCTCTGTTCTGTTACCAAGGTGACATCCAGATCGGTATGATGGAGAAAAAGGGTCAGCTGGAGGTGGAGGTTATCAGAGCTCGAGGACTCGTACAAAAGCCAGGATCCAAATCTCTCCCTGGTAAGAGCCTCTGCAGCCTCTTAACACGTCACTCATGCTCCATCCATTGTAATCCAGCACACACACTCAGCCCAAGCTCACTGTCTTCTCTCCATTCCTATAAAGACGTAACCTTCTGTGAGATCTGGTTTGGATTATACTGCCGAGGTGCTACTAATAGCTTTTTTTTTTATTGTTTTGCCTTCAGCTCCATATGTCAAAGTCTACCTGCTGAATAATGGAGCGTACGTAGCCAAAAAGAAAACCAAGATTGCACGGAAAACACTTGACCCACTGTACCAGCAAGCACTGCTATTCGAGGAGAGTCCGCAGGGGAAAGTCTTACAGGTGAGCAGGAGATGAATTTCTGTGCATCTCAAAGATAAATTGGTTTTTTGTACTAGTTTCATACAAATGGCTTTCCCTGCAGGTGATTGTATGGGGAGACTACGGCCGCATGGACCACAAAAGCTTCATGGGAGTTGCACAAATCCTATTGGAGGAGCTGGACTTATCAAGCACAGTCATTGGTTGGTACAAGTTGTTCCCGCCGTCCTCGCTGGTGGATCCGACGCTCGCCTCCCTGACCCGGCGAGCTTCTCAGTCGTCCCTCGACAGCTCGTCCGGACCGCCCGGCGTCCGATCATAGTGGACCAACAACAACGGTAAAAAACAAAACTGCAGAGAGAAACAAAAACAAAACGCGGCGGAAAACGTAGAAGAACAACAATCAGAAACGAGAAAGCTTTGTTGAAAAATCTGACAATCACTCCTGCCGCGGTTTAACTTTGTCTGTTGTTGGGAGCATTTCAGTGTTTCATACCCATTCAAAGAAGAATCTCATAGTTTTCTCTGTGTGCGCCGAAAGAAGCAGGGCTGCTGCAGCTCTGAAACGAAAGCAGGGTGGTTTTTAACTGAATCAACAATAGCGAAGAAATGTACGTAAGCGTCGGAATGTATGGACTGGAGACAGAGGTAATCACCCTCCACGCCTGCAGGAGGCGCCGTCCTCCCTGCAGAGGCCTCCTCCAGAAGCCCAGCAGACTGCCGGCGCTCCCGACCCCAGGCAGGGAGCTCCCGCGTGGGCCTTCAGTCTGGAAGCACAGGGCCTCCTTCTGGTGCCTCGGACCTCGGAGCCGATCGCTGGTCCCTTCTCTGTCGAAAGATCCTCTTTTCAACATGTTTACCATGGCTGCTCTGAAGCCGCACTGTTTTAGCGTGTTTGCTTTGTCGTTCATTTCTTTCCCTTTGTTACTACTGGCACAAGATGTTTCTACAGTGCTCATGATAATGTCGTCAGTCTGGTGTGTGCATGGAGAGAAAAAACAAAACACAAGAGATATAAAAAAAAAAAGGATATAAACTCTATTAAATGTCTGCAAAGTGTTATGCAGGGGGGGACTGGTGATGAAGACACAGCTTAGATTTTTACACTTGACAGTGAGATTAGCGTTGTTTTCCTCGTTCCACCGCTGGCAAAGCGTCCAGGCCAGTCGTCTTTGTATAGATGTATATTAGGCCTCCCAGGAGGTTGACTAATAAATAAAATTTATGTCACTTTGAAATATCACAAGGGTACACTGTAAAAAAAAGAAAAAAGAAAAAAGTAAGTCTTTGTTCACCTACGTGAGAGCAAGATAGGACCGTCTAATTTTTCACATTTTTTGGGGGAGTGCGTTCCCTCGCCCCAGCACGTTGAAGAGTTTCTGAGTTTAACTCTTTTTTTTTTTTTCATTTTCTTTTTTTGGAAATTTAAACACAAGCACAAGAGCTTGATTTTTTTACAACACAAAAAGTTTAACTTTTTGAAAAAAAACCGTAGTTTTAAAAAGAAAAAAAAGGAGAAAAAAACAACAACAATCCCCCGTCACTGGTTCAGTTCATTTCTTTGTCTCGATATTAGCAGACAGACAGACAGACAGTAGCCGTGTTTCCATAAGACTGTAAAGACAATTTGAAGCGACCTTTTGAAAATTTGTTTCCATTAACTGATTTGAAGCAAATAAACTTGCCTGAAGGGGGCAATATGGAGTAAAAGAAGCCGGAAACAAAACAAACAGTTAAATAAACTTTGAAGAAGAAAAAACAACCCTTGCTGTGTTCCAAATTGCAAACTTTGTCTGTTTACTTTGAGTTTGTACTGCAGCTGCCCTTTCAAAGTCCTGTTTTTTGCAGTATGCACACAGTTGGAACGCAAAAGTCTCTCATAATATGGCGCCTTAAACTTTGACGTAACTGCGCAGACGATTGTGTGTAAAAATAGCTAGAAAAGCATGCTAGCTTGCAATCTGCAAATTCTGACTAAATGTAGTAGGACATTTAGGTATTTCTGGCACATTTAATGTTTTATAAATTGGGACTCACTAAATCTTTTTCTGGCATACTATATAGGAAATATGGGCATTGGAGGAAACCCTTTGTTTTTTTACAAGAGAAAATTGGAAAGAACCAGTTTACAATCTGGGAAATTGACATTATCCTTTCACATTAGTTAGTATTTACTGTCTGGAGATGAAAAGGTGTTTCCATAAGACTGTAAAGCCAATTTGAAGCGACTTTTTGAAAACTTTTTTCCATTAACTTATTAGGGTTGGGGTAATAAACCTGAAGGGGGCAACGTGGAGTAGAAGAAAAAGGACACAAAACAACCAAATAAAAAAAAACCTTGAAGAAGAAGAAGAAACACACTTCGGCTGCGTTCCAAGTTGCATGCTTTATCTTTTTACTTTACTACAGCTGCCCTCTCAAAGTTTCATGCTTTCATGCTACCTTGCAAAATCTGACTGTATGTAGTGGGACATCCGGGTTTATGTTTTCTGAATTGGGACATGCTAAATCTTTTTCTGGCGTACAATATACAACTTTGTTCTTCGACAAGAGAAAGGTAGAAAGAAGTTTTCAGGAACCTGTTTTCAATTTGGAAAATTGTCATTATTCTTTCCCGTTAGCTGGTATTTATGCTGTTTCATGCTGTCTGGAGACGAAATGGCGTTTCCATCCAATATCACTCAACTCAAGTATAACTTTGCTCCACATAAATCGCTCAAAAAAAGAAAAGAAGTTTCACATGTGCTGTATTTTAATTTTAGCCTTAACTCGCCTGTTTTTTTTTTTTCCAACATCATGCCACGACCTTGTGATGTGAGCTCTCTATACCATGGTATATAGTACTCTGGTATGGATACTGGAACAAATCCTTTGTGTTTCTATGAGAAAAGTGGAGAGAAGTCTTCAGGAACCTGTTTTGAATCATGAAAATTGTCATTATTCTTTCCCGCTAGCTGGTATCGGCCACGTTTCACGCTGTCAGGAGACGAAATGGTGTTTCCATCCAGGCCATGTGAGTGGAGCGATAAGAACTTCCATTAACGCTCAACTCAAATTTCACTCCGCTCCACATAAACTACTCACCGTTCGCTCAAACAATAACAAAAAAAAGTTGCACATGTTCTGTATTTTAATTTTAGCTCTAACTCGCTCCTAAATGGTTCCTGTGAGCTTGAGCTTGTGACATCAGCGGCATTGGAACAAGTTAAGGCGGGGCTCCGGCTTTTAAAATAGTCGCTCACTCGTCCACCTTCCATGAATCACATTAACTCCAAAACCATCTCAAGCGAGCATTAAGTCGACCCAAATTTCCATTTACTATTCCACAAATTGAAACTTGAAAACATCTTATGGAAACACGGCTGGTTTCCCTCGTGCATCGCTGCAAATGTGAAATTAACCAATCAGACTGATCTGTCGGGACACCAACACCAACGCTCATCCTCCGTTTCCGGCCCGCGGACTCCTCCCACGGCGGCGCCAGCATGACTTTGGAAACCCGTTTCCGAGCTGCATGCACATTTTTGTAAAACAGATACAGGAAAAAAAAATAAAAAAGATACCGAACTAGATACGTGTGTTAGTTCCACATACTGTTGGGCCGCTTGTATGTTGCATGCAGTTGTACAGTTTGCTCGTACTTGAATATTAAAGAGATAAAACCAAGAAACTGAAGCCATTCCCATTAACGACATCCAAACTCCACGTCCTCTCAGTCCGGTGCTGAATGTCTCTCGAGCTGAAATCCCCAAGATTACGTTGATGTCTTTCCTCAAACCCTCTGGAAGATGTACTGCAGACCTCACAGGGTCCTCTACTGTTAGTCCACGTCATAGTATACCTCCAAGGGGCTGAGACGAAGAGATATGTACAAATCAGATCCACCTATAATGATTTCAGATCACACACGAGCTGTTAAGTTGAGAATAAACGAGTCACTCACTGTAAATATCAGCTCACTGGGTTTTCATCGGTGAAAATCGCAAAAAAAAGGGGCCAAGTCATACAGCGAGTCGGGACCAGAACACATGGACTCGGGTCAGAACCGCTGCTCCAAAACACCCGGTCCACGTCCCATTTCAGAGGAGTGTTTTTTTCTTTTCATCGTCCGGTGAAGCAGGTTTTTCTTTATTTTGTTTTTTGTTTTCCTTCTCTTTTCTTTTTTTTCCGTCAGTATTAACAGGAAAAAAAACGCTGATTGTTTACAACTTCTGTGTTCCACTGAAACGACAAGAAAATTAGAAAAAAGTAAAGCATTCACTGCAACATTTCTTGTTTGTATAACAGATGTGGCTCAAATGATGTGTATGTTTTATATATAAAAAAAAGTTCATTTTTATTATTTACAAATAAAAAAGAATGTGTGGAAAACAAAGTCTTTCTCATGCCTCTCCTTTTATTTTTATTATTATTATTTTTCTCTCAGCCTTTGACTTCATGTCAAAAGTTCAAATTTTAAATTTAAAAACGGGATCAGTTGTGTTTGTGGGAAAGTTGATGTTTTTCTACGTCCCATCAGTGCTTCACTTGTTCGTCTCAGCAGAGCAGCTTTGTAATAAAGACAGAAAATCAAGGATACATTTGACTAAATTCACTGTTTCACTCAACAAAAACACATTTTGAATTAGCTGCACATATACCAATCAGGCATAACATAATGACCACCTGCCTAATATTGTGTTGGCCCCCCTTATGTGATCAAAAACACTCTGAACCATTGGGCATGGACAAGAGGACCTCTCAGGGTGTCCTATGGGGTCTGGCACCAGAACATTGGTAGTGGATCCTTTGGGTACTCTGGCTTGTGCAGTGGGGCCTCTGTCAATCCAACTTGTTCCACTGCATCCTGTTGATGTTTGATCACAATGGGGTCTAGGAAGTTTGGAGGTCAAATCAACATATTGGGCCATTGTCATGTTCCTCAAGATGTTCCTGATTGATTGATGTTTTTGCCATGTGGTGGGGTGCATTTTCCTGCGGGGGTAGGCCAGTGACATTTGGGATTGCCATTTGCATGAGGGAGTGTGCTTGTTCTGGGACAATGTTTATTTGGATGTCTAAGTCTCATCAACAAGGATGTTAAAATCCGAGATTTTCCAGCAGAACACCACATAGTAGCTATATGATCTATGTTATTCACTTCACCTGTCAGTGATCATAAAGTTGTGGCTGATCCTTCAAAAAACAAAACCTTCAGTGTTAAATTTACTCACATTGGCACATTTGTGTTGCTCTACATCAGAAAACAATATTGCCAATATTAAATCAGAGACAGATCTGTGATTGTGGCTGCCTATTTGTGATTTCTGGCCAAAGAAAGAAAGAAAGAAACTTTATTGGCTGGTTTTTGCTCCAAAATAAGTCACCGTCCTCTCAAACACACCAGGCTGCAACACTTTTGCTGGAAATAGAATGTGTTTTTGTGAGTGTGTCCAACAATGTTGTTTTATTTCTGTGACTCGTCCCGTCAATAAGCCGCTCTGTTTCTATATAATCTTGTTTTTTTCTGTTTTAGTTCCCAGTTTGTCTCTTTACCTGCCTGATGGTGCTAGTCTACTCCTGGTTTGTGCCTTCATTTGTTTGAGCCTTTTTCTTTTCTGATGCTTCGTTTTGCTGCAGTGCTTTGCTGCCTCTTGGATTTTTTGTTAACCTTTGCTCTTTGTGGTTTTTATTTATTTATTTAACTTCTAGACTTTATTAAATTTTGTAAGAGCTTCTGCTATTAGTGCCTTTTAACTTTGAAACTATGAAGTAGGTTCAACATAGCCAGACTTTCCTTTCGTTAGCTCAACAAAACCTAAACCTCCAGTGACAGATAACGGCTTACACAACAGTGGTTATCAACTCTTTGTTTACAAGGTTTTCTTTATCAGGCTCCAAACATGCTCCCATTGAAGGGGCTGTTTGATGTATCACTTCTGTACAAAATTAACCAGTATGAACCATCTTCCCTCAACTGAGAATCTGTATAAAGGTATTAAAACCATGATACTTCCTTTGGCCTGTTTCCATCCTCAGACTGTGAACAACTTCGTATGAAACACTTCAAAATTATTTTCCCACACCGTGAATCGTGTCTAGAAGATGATCCTGGTATCAAATGTAGGTAAAAATGAGACCTTTCATTTCAATTGGTCTGACCAACCAAACATGCCTTGAAATGCAAGGCTCATATCCCAAAATGCATTTTTTAAAGTTTTCTCTGGTGAATTATCTGAAAACAGAAACAGATCAAGGGTATCGATGCTCTTTTCTATGACTCTCACCCCCATAGACATTAAAGTGCTGCAGTTTTGCTGTTCGAACTATGATACATCCCATAATACTGATGATGATTTGGTTGCAGTTTTTAACTCAAATGTGTTTTTCAGCCCTGAAGATGTCATGTGTCTGTCTGCTGTACTGATGAAGTTATGAGGCTCAGGAATGATGGAAAAAGTATTAAAAAGAGTGAAGTTGGGACCCACCTCTATGTACTTCAAGGGCCTAGAATGGTAAATGGTAAATGGTCTGCACTTATATAGTGCCTTTTTCTACCTTAGTGGTACCAAAGCACTTTTCTCATTCACCCATTCACACACCAATGGCGACAGAGCAGCCATGCAAGGCGCTAGCCTGCCATTGGGAGCAACTTCAGGTTCAGTGTCTTGCCCAAGGACACTTCGGCATGCGGAGGGGCCGGGGATCGAACCGCCAACCTTATGATCAGTGGACAACCCGCTCTACCACCTGAGCCACAGCCGCCCGAAACTGGAAAATATTCATAGTATGAAGGTAAAACTTTGCACAGCCTCATTAAATATACTAAAGTTAGTGTAGATTAAAAAAAATCCGCTGATTCTGATGAGGTAAGGTGGGAACTTCAGATTGATCTTATACTGTTTACAATAATAAGATTCTATCTCTTCTGGTGTTCATTCTCTGCTAATTCTAATAAGTTTTATTTACTTAAACGAGGACATGAAGCTTCCTCTGGTACCATTTTTACCCTCCTATCTCGGCATGGAGATCCTAAAGAGGGAAAAAAGACAAACTTTTTGTTTTTTACCTCTCTTAAATTACGCTCTTATACTCAATACCTTACTTTAGGATCCCATCATTCGTTTATGCATTTAATCTTAGTACTTCTAAACCGTCATCTAGACGTCTTATGGTCAAATGTTACTGGTTGCAACTCTTATTCATCTTGAGTCTTATTTTCACCCAGTTTTTCCCTTTTGTTTCCACTTAAAGTAGCTTAAATTGATGTAAGACTCCCAGACTGTCAGTTTGGAGAAAACCCTGATATGTGAGTTGAGATTTGCAGAAGAAACTAAGCAATGTGGCATGTAAACAAAACTTATTCAGGTTTCTACTAATTCTTTGCCATGTGTACAGGTACGTCATCAGCTCAAGCCTTTTTGTGAGTATTTTGACAGGTACAGTCACAGTTTTAGTGCTAAGTTTTGCATTTCTTTTGCAGTCTGCACCAAAAAGAGGCGAGTTCCTTTATGTCTTGAAAACATGATTTATAGGTCGGGTCACCTCTGTAGCACCACAATGCTTCATGTGAAATGTCATTTTTGTCAGTATTTGTTGATAAAAGCTGCTACAGTGAAGCGCCATAACTCTGCAGAGCATCTAACCAAAGAGGAAGTCAATCCATGTGTGACCTCCCATATGATGCAGTGCAGCAGAGGGCTTGGGAGATTTATGTTCCACATCCTCTGGTTAAATAAGCACAGGGCCCCCGAAACAACATCTGCAGGCAATCTTAGCTCACCCTCCCAGTGCCAGCCGGGCCCCCGGTTCCCCTGGTTCCCTTCGCTGCAGAATCGAGGGGTCGCGACCTGCCGCAGAAAAACGTGGCTTCGGACCATCGTGGAAAAGATCGTACATGTCAGAGGCCGCCGTAAAATTCCCATGCTGCTCCCAGGAAGAAGATTAATCAG
Source organism: Chromis chromis (assembly GCA_900302755.1). Lineage (NCBI taxonomy): Eukaryota > Metazoa > Chordata > Actinopteri > Pomacentridae > Chromis > Chromis chromis. Next base: position 1,738 of record OMNN01082275.1, on the reverse strand, counting down.
TGCAATCAGGGCAGAGGTCGCCATCGTCTGGGAGAGGAGCACAAACATGACGAAGGTTTCATATCATCTAAGAAAAGACGTCGAAGAAATTATTAAACAAACAGAGAAATGTACATGTCAACTGAATTATTCCTCCACTGTTTGTGTTCAACATGTGTTTTTTCTCATTCGGATGTTTTTACATTCTGAAGATACACAACAGGTGACATGACGTCTGTTTTAAGGTCTGAAAGGTGCTTTAAATCAAGAGGATGGAAAAAAATTGTTCTGCTTCATCCTGTTTATTAAGAATACAGATAAAACCCTCTGAATTCCAAACAGTTTCATTTTTCTTCGCTGTGGACTAATTTTTCACTACAATGGAGAACTCAGATATGTCTTGTGTGTAGTATGACAGTGAGAATGTCAAAAATCATAAAATAAAATTAAAAACGAATTTTAAAAAAAGCTAATTCTTCGATTATTTATTTCATAAAATTGGAAAAAACCTAAAATCAACATGTGCAACATTTTTCTAAGTGCCCACAAGTGTTACCAATACTTGTTTGTGCACTCTATGACTTTTGTCAGTTTCATCATCTGTTCCAGCCCACACTGCTTGTAGAGCTTCATTCATTTTGTCTTCAATGTATCAGCAGTTCATCTCCAGAGCCTCTCTCCACAAACATCCAAAGACAAGACAGTAACAGAGGAACTCCACTAAACAGAAATACTAACAAACCATCCAAATGTTCTTCTTCTTTTCTGACTAATATCCTTTGTATTGTTCCGCATAGAAAAGGGTTCAAATCAGCCAGTTGTGCACAAAAAGTTATTTGTGAGTTAATCCACAGCCTGGTCAGGTGTAACTTCACTCTTTTGACCAGTGGCTAATAAAGTCCACCTTAAATTGTAGCTTTATTAAAATAACACACTGCCACAGATGACAAGTCAAGTCAAATTTATTTATGAAGCACATTTAAAGCAAGAGGAGCTGAACCATAGTGCTATTGTAAATAGAAACAGCAACCCATAGAAAATGTAAGAGTTCTGCAAAATAAAGTGCCATGCCATTTAAAACCTTGAAAACTAACAATGAAATCTTTTTGAAAATCCTGTAATGGAAGAGAAGGCAGTGGAGAGACGCCCTGAATGTCCACAAATACACCATTTGTCAACTAAGAAATCGGCTCTGGATGTCTGTCATCATTTACAATATCCTTGGTTGATGACATTCTGTTGTAGAGATGCTGTGTGTCGGAACAACAAGTACTTATTCCTCTATGTTAAAGAGAACCCAGAGAATTTAATAAATATTGCATGTTGCCTTTAAATTTCTGTTCAGTATACACCGATCAGCCACAACATTATGACCAGTGACAGGTGAAGTGAATAACATTGATCATATTGGTATTATGTGGTGTTCTGCTGGAAAACCTTGGATTCTGCCATCCTTGTTGATGAGACTTAGACACCCAAATAAACATTGTCCCAGAACAAGCACACTCCCTCATGCAAATGGAAATCCCAAATGTCACTGGCCTACCCCCGCAGGAAAATACACCCCACCACATGGCAACAACATCAAACAATCAGGAACATCTTGAGGAACATGACAATGGCCCAAGATGTTGATTTGACCTCCAAACTTGCTAGACCCCATTCTGATCAAGCATCAACAGGATGCAGTGGAACAAGTTTGATTGACAGAAGCCCCACTGCACAAGCCAGAGTACCCAAAGGATCCACTGCCAACGTC
>OMNN01082274.1:0-17288 GCA_900302755.1 Chromis chromis | reverse complement strand
GGAGAGGAGAGGAGAGGAGAGGAAAGGAGAGAAAAAGGAATCAGAGGAGATGAAAGGAAAGAGAAAAAGTGTGAAGGACAAGAGGAGGTGAGGGAGGGGATTTGGAGAAGAAAACCAAGAGGAGGAAAAGTTAAAACTGACTTCAGCCAGTCTGGTGTTTGTCAGATTATCAGCAGACAGGCTTGACCCAATTAGGAACCTATTCTTCAAGATTAAAAGGACTCACAATCGAACCCAGACTGATTCCTCAACAAGGGCGTGACAAATATTCTCATGATCGTCAAGCTAAATGAAGGTCATCTACAGAAATAGAGACTTTCAGACAGGAATTCCCATCAAAATCTTTAAAATATTAATTCTAGGGGAACATTAAAACATGGCATTGCTGTGTATTTGGTATATCCGTATATTTAAACACACAGGATTGTTTCTGCACTCTAAAGCATCCTGTCAGACTTACACTTGGTGTGTAGAAAGTCCCACAGCTGAGACAGACGGCATTGCTGCCAAAACTGAGACAGAAGGGCAGATTACTGAAAAGAAACTCATTCATTTGGGGATTTGAATCCATGTAGGAAGCATCTGTCCTTCAGCGAGACACTGACTCAGACGCAGGAATGTTGCTCAGTAGCTGAATCTAACCTCTGACCTCCCTTTGGAGCAAAGGGAATCTCTCTACGGGGAGTCATAATGTGTCTCATTAGCATGTTTTATGATCTGTGAGGGAAAAACAACTCAGACAGGATGTTTACTATCCCCAAACTCCTATCAAAGTAAGGTGAAACATATTCCTTTATAGTTTCAATGTTAAAAGGCCTTGTACATTTGGATCAATCTGTATGCAGGCGTCTGTTTTCTATTTGTTCCAGTGTATCTGCCAGAGTGACATTCACTGATGCCTCACTTGAGCTCCACCACTTAAGGAGAAATCCCCATATTGGATTCTTCCCGATCGAGCCAACAAGTCAGAAGGTTTCTGTAGCTTCAACCGGAGGCTTAAGGCTCTGAGACGCAGGTGTCTTAGCGCTGTATCCCTCTCAGTCACTCTTACGCAGGCACTAGATTAAGCCACTTAGTACATGGCATTGAGCTGACACGCATGGCTAGCTAAACCATGATAGCGCCTCGACATCCATGTGTGGCATTTTCTCTGCACTACAGAGCAGAGGAGGCAAGATAACCACGAAGGCAAATTACTACTATAGCGTGATTGATATTTTCTTTTTTCCTGATGGGAGTAATGAGAAGACTCTCTGAGGCTGAAGTAGATATTTCCTGTTTTCAAATTAATATTTTAGTATTACAGTCGCAACACAGTGTTTCTCATGCTTCCCCAGATGAACTGAATGAATAGGAAAGGCTAGATACCTTCTTTACGCATGCCCACACGGAAACATTTCTTCAGGCGACAGTACTGGCATTGGTTCCTGTGGTGCTGATCGATCTGACACTCTCTGTTTGACCTGAGGACGACAACAAATATGAAAACAAGTCAGTATTATCCCTGAAACAGATGTAATGGCACCAGCTTTCTTCTCGAAGTTGCACCGATGTATCGACAGTCAGATTTACCGCAGCTGTCAGACAGTGTGATGATTTGTTTACACCACAAGTAGTTTTTATGACTTTAATCTGGTTTTTGCGCGGATTATAAAAAAACAATTCAAACTTAATGACAAATGCAGAAGCAATCCTACTACCCTGACAGCTGTTCAGTGATTTAAAGTCATCATCATCCATTCAAAAACAGTTTGATACACATAAAAAGCTGTTCACAGATTAGATGAGTGTCTACAGCCTGATGCTGGCGACACTGAGCATTAATATTGCATTATGAAACTAGTTTTTCCATGAGGCTGCGGGCAACAATATCACGCTCATGGAGCAGATGGTTTTTATCAGACAGCGTTTCCATCATATCTCAACTGCTCTTATGTGGACTTTACAACAAACTCATTCATTCTCATTTGACTCAAGCAGCGCTGAAGTGATGAGTTGATTAATCAACAAGTGGATCGACAGAAGAAATACTTTTGGAGTTGATTGTCTTAATCATTTCTTCAAGCAAAAATGTGAAGCAATGATGCAGCTCCAACTTCATATATATAAAGTTCAAATTTGATTGTAAATATTAGAATTTAGAGACAAATTTTCACAATTATCACCTAAAAGGAGATGTTTGACAAGTGCTGTTATCACTAAGAAGACTTTAGATAGATAGATAGATAGATAGATAGATAGATAGATAGATAGATAGATAGATAGATTTATCTGCCATTCATTTTCTCAATTAATTGATCCTTTTGTCAGTAAATTGGAACTAAAAAAAGTTTCACATTTTTAGTTTGAAATTGAAAAGGTCTCAAACATTTGCTGATTATTTTCTGTTGATCCACTAATAACAATTATTATTTTTATTTTTTTTTACATACATTTAATTTGTTGTCTGAGCTCCATGTTGGAAAGACAGAAGCCATATTCTGATGTAAACACATTTTGTTTACTTAATTTGTCTAAGACAGATTATTCCCACATTTGAGATGCTGGAATTAGAAAGTGTTTGACATTTTTTGTTTGAAAAATGTACACAAACATTTGCTGACTGTTTTCTGTCAATCCATATTAGTCCAAGACTCCAAAAATGCACTGATATTTAATTTAATATCTAAAAATACAAAGATAAGGGGAGAATTCTCACATTTGACAAGCTGGAATCAAACAATGTTTGACTTTTTGTTGGTCTCAAACAGTTGTTGAACATTTCCTGTCAATCAATAATATCAAATTAGCTTCATATATATTTAATTTATATGTATGTGTGAAAAAACCCCCAATGTGGATTGTTGTTGTCAGAGCTTCCTCTGACTATATTCTGTTTACTTAACTTGTCTAGGGGTCCAAAAATGCAGATTTTTAAATTTAATATTGGAAAAAGGCAAAGATAAATGGAAAATTCTCACATTTGAGAAGCTTTTTTATTTCTAAAAAATCTCAAACATTTTCTGTACATAAACTAAATTTGCTTAATATATATTCAATTTGTGATTTAAAAAAAAAAAAATCACGCTGTTATAGTAGACTTGTTGTCGGAGCTACATGTTGGACAGACAGTAGCCACATGTCTGATGTAAACATATTCTGTTTAGTTTGTTTGTTTAATACTCCATAAATGCACTGATATTTAATTTAATATCCAAAAAGTAAAAAAAAGGCAGAAAATCCTCATATTTGAGATACTGGAACTAGAAAATATTTAATTTTTTGTGTTTAGAGAAATGGTCTCAAACAGTTGTTGACTATTTTCTGCCGAACCATTTTAGTCTAAGGGTCTAACAATGCGCTGATATTTAATTTAATATCCAAAAAGACAAACAAAAGCAGAACATTGTCATATTTAAGATGCTGTAATTAGAAAATGTTGTTTTAAAATTTGTCTCAAACATTTGCTGAACATTTTCTGTAGAGTAAATTAAAAAAAAATATATTTAATTTATATGTATTTGTGAAAAAATGTTAAAAATCACACTGGTTATAGGAGACTTGTCAGAGCTGTAAGTTGTAGAGACAGCAGCCATATGTCTGATGTAAACACATTTTGTTTACTTAATTTGTTGATTTTTTAATTTATGTTTGAAAAAGACAAAGATAAATGGAAATTTCTCACATTTGAGAAGCAGGAATTACAAAATGATTGATATTTTTGATTTTTTAAAAATGGTCTCAAACAGTTGTGAACATTTCCTGTCAATCAATAATATCAAATTAGCTTCATATATATTTAATTATGTATTTGTGGAAAAAAACCCAATGTGGATTCCTGTTGTCAGAGCTGCATGTTGTAGAGACAGCAGCCATATGTGTGATTTGTCGATTTTTTTAAATTTAATATTGGAAAAGATAAAGATGAATGGAAAATTCTCAGGAATTACAAAATGATTGACATTTTTGATTTAAAAAAATGTCTGCTGAACATTTTCTGTAGTTTAAATAAAACCAAATTAGCTTCATATGTATTTAATTTATATGCATTGGTGATTTTTTAAATCCCACTGGCTATAGTAGTCATGCTGTCAGAGCAGCATGTTGCAGAGACAGCAGCCATATGTCTGATGTAAACCAGACACTACATTTTATGACTCATATCCTCTATTAGCATTTCCTGGCTACTATCATCCATCGGCTCATAACATCACGTGACTCAGGAGTCTGCGTGTAACGACGCAACTACACGTTTTTATATTTGTTAATCCGCAGCCAATCAAACGAACAAAAACAAACACTACTACCCATGTTGTCTCTCACCTGCAGGTGTAGCTCAGGTTGCGTCTGACGCTGCGCTTGAAGAAGCTCTTGCAGCCCTCGCAGGTGAACACGCCGTAGTGTTTCCCGCTGGACTTGTCCCCGCACACCACGCAGTCCACCACGCAGGCCTTGTCGTCGTCCCCGGCTTCCATGTCGCTGCCTCCCGCCTGCGGAGAGCCGTCCTCCTCTTCCCCCCTCAGGTAGCCCTTGTCCCCCAGCCCGTTGGTGCCCCCGTTGGGATCTCCCCAGCCCCCACTCACCATGGCCATCGCTTGGTTACCGAACCACCGCAGAGGAAAATGGGACAAGCAGCCAAAAGCTCTCTGGTTGCTGTCAAGGTAACATAAATATCAAAAAGAAGAAGAAAGAAAAAAAAAGTCCAGACTGAGCGTTCCCCCTCCTCCTCCCTCCTCACTGGGTGGATTTATTGCTTGTTTGCATGTGTTAATTAAGTCTCCCCAGTGTTATTTTTACACCAAATCTTTAAAAAACAAACAAAAAAAATCCTCAGGCTAAACAGGCAGATGTCAATGAGAGAGAGGGAAAAAAGGCTTTCAGGAGGAGGCAGAAAACACACTGCTCAGTCTCCTCCCCCTCCACTATGACCTGGAAACAGTCTCAGTCAGTGTGGCAACTTTTAGTTTTGCTTGCCTGTGGATTTCCTTTTTCTTCTCTTATCCCCTTGTCCGGCTTTGTAGCTTCTCTCTATGCGTTGTTTAGTCTTTTTCTTTCTTTGGAGCGGTTCCTGAGATGGTCGAACGCCTTCAACCTTTCACAGGAAACAACGAGTCAAACACACACACACACACACAAAAAGAAGAAGCAAAACGGCATTGATTTGAAACGAGCTCTCACATGCTGCTGTTCTCTGCCTCCCTTCTCACAGTAATGGCTGAAAAAGGACCTCGGTGTAGCTCGCCTTAGCACATGCCTGGAGAGGATTTGACCAGCCCTCTTAAAGTACCCCTCACACTGAATCTATCTGCAGCTATTCCCAGTGTGGCTGCATATGCGACGGCTGAGTGCTTTGCAGAAACGATGTGGAGCTTACCTTAACAATAATGTGCTGTGTGTAGAAATCCCTCTCTGGGTCTTCCTTCCATACAGCTTCCCCCGTTATTCTGCCGTAATCCTCTCAGCAGCAGTAGCAGCACTGTGACCCATGATGAAGATACTCCAAATCAACAACACCACTTTCATGTGGTGCTTCTTTGGAGGCGACGCCAGCTGCAGCTGCAGCAGCCGACGAGGCGACGTGGACTTCCAAAATACACAGCACGAGTAGATCCTAAACACAAGGAAGTCCTCTCTCTCTCTCTCTCTCTCTCTCCTGCTTGTTGTAAGCACGAGTGCTCGGCTCTGACTGGATCCTCTGTGCTGCTTCCTTCCACACACAACAAAAAAAAAATCAAGAAGGCAGGAGTGTGTCCGTCCTGCTCAGCCCTCTGTAGTTCCTGTGGTGGCTTCTCCCTGCAGCCTTTTGTCAGTGCTTGCCCACCAAGAACTAATGACTTGCGGCCTAGCCCTGCTTTTCGTCTCTGTGCTGCCTTTCCCTATGGCTGAGGCGAACAAGAGGAGGGGGGGGGGAGGTAGAGATGGGAGCTCCTCTTCCCCCACTCTCTCTCTCTCTATCTCTCTCGCTCGCTCGCTCTCCGGCTTCCACAAAATCAGATTATGATTGAGGGAAATGGCCGAGCTGGTGTTTTCTCTCTGCTTCCTCGCCCCTCTTCTCTCTCCAGCCTATTTGTGTGTGTGTTTGAGGGGGAGAGAGAGAGAGAGATCAAGCAAAGCAAAGCAGAGAGAGAGAGGGAGGGAGTGAGGCAGGAGTGTATGCAGAGGGGGAGGGGGAGGCAGCCTATGTGTGTGTGCTCCCAGGGATTTGACACTGCTATTCAAGCCCTGTGGTTACCATGGTGCCGGCTGCCTTATATGGCCATCGGAGTCAAAGAGCAAAGAGAGTGGGTTGTGTGGGGCAGCGTGCGCACAAACACACACACAAACACACACACACACAGGAAGAATGTGGAGGATGTGTCTCCTCGGAGATGCAGGGCGCGTGACCCCGAGGCCTCCGAAAACCACCCCGACAATACCAGATTACCCTGAAGCCCCGCAACAAATGCGGGCGAGCTGATCTCCTGCCTGCCCTTTGTCTTTTTTTTCAGCGAGCAATCAAAACGTTTGCATCCGAGGGTCGAGAACTGTTTAGGTGAACTTCGCTGAGGTGAATCTCGAGCAGCTCGCTTTGATCCCTGCTCGAGGAGCGCCTCATTGTGCTGCAACATAAAGGTTTAGTGCTCATTTTCGCCTTAAAAAAAAGCCCCTCTGTGCGTGCGTGAGTGTCGAATACATGGTGATTCATGTTGGAGGTTACCCCCAAAGAGGTCAAGCTAACTTTCACACCCCCGGCACGCTAAAAGCCCAGGGTCAAATGCAGATAAAGGGAGGAGGAGGAGAGCACGCACGACAACTCCTGGATAAGAGCTTTAAGAGATAAGTGATGAATCTGCTTGTAAATGTGCAGCTCCTTGGGCTTGCACCGGGTGAATCTCTCGGGGGGGCACTTTCATCTTGTCCATATCTGTGACCGCAGATATGGACAAGATGAAAGTGCCCCCCGAGAGATTCACCCGGTGCAACTTGTTGTCTTATCTACAGAGAGATTTTAAAAGCTTTTTTTTTTTACAACCCCCCCCCTTTACGGACACTTTTACAGCATTCCTCAATCTAAAAACCCCACCCGGAGAACGCAATGTGTGTGTGACAGAGAAGCATTGTCCCGACCATTGTGCTGCTAATGGGTCATCAGAGGGTTGAGTGTGTGTGTGTGTGTGTTAATTTGAATGAAAGTCCCTTTAATTAGGCCTCTGTGCCTGCTTATTGTCACTTCTTGTGTTGGGAAAGATTAGGCTTGTCAAATAAAGGGTGCTTGTAAAGGGACTGTGTGTGTGTGTGGAGGGAGATGAGATATCCAACAGGGTGGTTAATCAATACTTTTGTATCTGGAAAGCGGTAAATTTCAGTAAATTGCGTCCGTTAATTGTGTTTTAGGAGACATTTTTGACCGTTGATTTACAGTTTAAACATTTAAGTGTAGATTTAGTGTTGTTTGTGTGTTATTATTGGGAAGAGAAACATGCACATTGTCTTTTGTTGCGCTGAAGTCTCTGCAAATCGATTGTGGCAGAACTAGGTTTGCATAATCTCGTTTTAAGAGCTCCTGTGGATTTCAACCCCGGGATAGCTGACCCCCTTCTGTGTCGTCATACATGTCGGTTCCCAACCAAACCAAATTGATTACTGAGTAATTTAGATGACAAAAAAAATAGCATTTGACAGACTGGATATTTGTAATGTGACATGCTTTGGATAATTTTCCCAGGAAAAACAAAACAAAACATGGCGCTCCGCATGCCTGTCATTTCCACTTCAGAGTGTGTATCTGTTTCCACGGTACCTCTGGGGGCAGGAGTGACGTGGCCTTTGAACCAACCGTCAGGAATGTGGTTGCTCCCAGCGAGGAATCCAGAAATGCAAGACGGCAAAAAAAATGTCTGCCAAGCTGCCAATCAGACGGTAAACAGCATCACCCACACGCACGAGATATGCAGAAAACAGTGAAGCACAACGATTTAATAGCAGGTTACAGATCGGAGATTGTGTTTAGATAAAAAGGGTCGAGACCCACAGTGCAAAGCCTGAAGCTATAATTGACCTTGTGTGCCGCTTGTGGTCTATCAACAGTTGTAGGATCATAGCAGTAGGAAATACCATTCTACTTGTTAAACAAAATAACCAAAATATATCCCCCTTAAGAGAGTGCAGAGAGGGCATTTTCTACAAATCCTTGCTAAATATTCTCTAAACTATACACCGATAAGGCATAACATTATGACCATCTGCCTAATATTGTGTTGGTCCCCCTTATGTGGTCAAAAGTGCTCTGAACCATTGGGCATGGACAAGATGACCTCTCATACGTGTTTCCACCAAGAAGCACCAGGAGCTAGTTTGGAGCTAGTGCTAGTTCGGTGCTTAGTTGGTTCAAACTCCGTTCCTCCGTTTGCGTTTCCACTGGCCACGAGCCAGTATCGATTACATAGCGGTTAAACAAACGCAATAAGTTGATGATAATAGCTATATTAATCTTTCTAAAGATGTTTATAAGGTCCGTGGAGGTCGCCTGTTGCCCACCGCCGGCACTTCTGCGTATCCGCGACAGAATTGTACCGGATTTCAGTGCACAACACTGTGCAAAACTGCCGTGTGTCCCGGGAGTCATTCCAATACATCTCATCGGACCAGGGACGTCCTGGAGGAAAAGGACACAAATTACCGCTTGTGTGTCCCTTTCCACCGCTGATCACGATATCCCCGCCCCCAGCCCCTGATATACTCGGTGCTTAGCTCTGGCCCAGCAAGGAGTTGGTGCTTGCTAAGAACCCATTTTTAGCACCTGGGGCCGGTGCTTAGAATCAGAATCAGAATCAGAATCAGAATCCTTTATTGATCCCCAGAGGGGAAATTCAGGTAGGTGGTGGAAACACAAACAACTGGTGCTAAGTCAGGCACTGGCTCCGAACTAGCACTAGCACCAGGTCGGTGGAAACACGGTGTCAGGGTGTCCTATGGGGTCTGGCACCAGGACGTTGGCAGTGGATCCTTTGGGTACTCTGGCTTGTGCAGTGGGGCCTCTGTCAATCAAACTTGTTCCACTGCATCCTGTTCATGCTTGATCAGAATGGGGTCTAGGAAGTTTGGAGGTCAAATCAACATCTTGGGCGATTATCATGTTCCTCAAGATATTCCTGAGTGTTTGATGTTTTTGCCATGTGGTGGGGTGCATTTTCCTGCGGGGGTAGGCCAGTGACATTTGGGATTTCCATTTGCACGAGGGATTGTGCTTGTTCTGGGACAATGTTTATTTGGGTGTCTAAGTCTCATCAACACGGATGCCAAAATCCAAGGTTTTCCAGCAGAACACCACATAGTACCAATATGATCAATGTTATTCACTTCACCTGTCAGTGCTCATAATGTTGTGGCTGATCGATGTAAATACTCATTTAAACACAGTTAAAATGCATAGAAAAGGGGTACTTTTGGACACTTACCATGATCTCGAGGACTTGTCTGGGCGGAGGAGCCAGAGGACTCTCATCCTCCTCTGGAACAGCTATATTAGCCTTCTGGATCTCCCTCAGCAGGTAGCCTGTCCACACAAAAACACTCAGTTTGTTTCATGGTAATTACTACTGAAGTGTCAGAGCAAGCTGTGAAACCTAAACCTCTGTGGGAGCTTTTTTTTTTTTCTTATTTTACAAAAGCACAATCAGCCTGATGATAAATAGGCCAGGTGTGTGCATCAGGAACAGCTACACCCACCACATGCAACACCCCAGGTGCTGCTCTCTTACCCAGAATCCTCTCCATCTCCTCGCATCTCTTGATTTCGCTGACAAAGCGCCGCTGGAATGAGCTGACACTCGGGTTGAGCTGAAACCAGAGGAGCATCACAAGTCAGGTGGCTGCAAGTTACTGCATCAGTCAGTGCAGGTGCAATGAGAAGGGTCACTATGGCAGCAGTAAATAGACTCAGGCTGCTTCTAATGTAGGTCACTGCTGTTTTATTATCATTGCTACATATAAAATACAGAAATGTGGTTGAAATCTTGCATATTTTGAACATTAATATACACAGAGTCCCCAATCATCCCCTCCCTTACATGCAAAATCAGAGAGGTAAAAGCAGAATCAATGCATTCTGGAGAAAACAGAGCATTTAATTCAGCCTAAATACTTCCACAGATAAATGTGTGCATCATCATCCTCTCTACTTACATCTCTGAACTCGACCAGCCCCAGCTCCCCCAGCTCACTGATGCAGTCATATTCAGAGCCGGACTGCAGGAACAATTGCGCCAAACACATCTCCTCACTCCGAAACACCATCTTTAGAGCCAGACAGACAGACAGCTTCTCCTCCTCCTCCTCCTCTCAGTCTGTCTGAAGCGGCCGAACCTGCACGCAGAGCCGATCACCACGAACCGAAAGGAGACATCACAAAAATGCAACGAAATCTCCCCCTCCCCGAGCCAATTAACTTCCCCCCGCGAGGATTAATTATTGTCCATTAATAATGACGGTTTTCCTGGAGGGGAATTATCCTCATCCTGGAGCTGCGCCGGTTCGATCCCCCTTCAAAGTCGTTTTCTTTTTTCTATTATTGAATAAGCAAAACAAAGCGAGAAACCTCCCCGATGCACCTTTCAGACCGAGCGGAGAAAGGCGTCATCCTGTGGGCTCTTTACCTTGAACACCTGTCAGTGCTGCGCGCAAAAAGAACAAGAAGAACACACACAAGGCGACGACGACGCAGCGGAGGAGGCGCAGAAAGACGCCGAGCACCGGCGCAAACCGACCGGATCAATGATCAACACTGACGGGGCTGAAGGCGGCTTCGCTTGTTAAAAATAAGCCAGAGTCAGAAATAGGCTACGGCCTTTATTCGCGCTACGTCGCCCGGCAATTGACACAGATTGCGTCTCCGGGTTGCCAGATAGCGTCGCATCCGCGGAAATAATCCGGCTTTCTGGGTGTGTTTTTTTTTTTTTTTTTAGACAGAGAGGTGTTACATCAGCCTGCTGTGGACAGAAATAGAGATGTGATGTGACAGTTAACAGATAAACAGGAACAATCTATGTAATAACTGTTAATAAATGTAGTTTGACGCTTGTTTGAATACAATAAATATGGAGTCTTGGGGTCTTTGTGCAGAAATATTAGACCGTGACACTTAATTTCCTGAATTTTGATGAATTTTTATGCACTAACTTGTTCCTTTTCTGCATGCATATGTAATATTGTATTAACCTAATATTTTAGCCTATATTTTATTAGATATTGAAGGGGACAAAATCTCTTCACCTATGTGACTGATTTGCCCCCTTTGGAGGCTTTAATTGGAGCCATTTCACACCCTGCACAAGAATATTAACATCAATTATCCGGTAAAAGCAAAATAAAGATAATAAATAAAAGCACAATAATCCAACAATCCAAATTCAAACAAAAAGTCCATAAAAAGAGCACATGACATATCTATAATAAAAATTAACAATAAAAGCGTTTTGATGACATTAATCTCTAACTACTTTCACATTTACAGCTCAAATAATCCAAGATTTATATTATTTTTTCAGTAAATTTACCCACTATAATTATTATTATGCAGTAAATTTAAGTAAATATGGGTACTTTATTTACATTTTGCCCCCTTATGATAAAAAATAGTCCCCACATAATCCTGTGATGGTAACAATTCTGTTCACTCCTTTGTCTCCTGTTAAATTATGCACATGAAAAGCAACGGCCTCTGAAAAAGGGGGATTGGCTCACGAACCTGGCAACCAACGCATCTTCTTACTCCGTTCCATCGCTGAAAGCGGCCCGACCATCTGCTCTGGTTCTTTGTGTGAAATCCTTTATTCGGGCTGTTTTAGGGTTGATATGGTCATTTTTAAGTTTTTGGTAAATAATAAATAAATAAACACGGTTGCATGTTTGATTTTTTTTTTTTTTTAAATAAATTTGTTGCAGCACGTTTTTGAGACTTCTGACCACATGACTCAACACAAACGTTACTCAGTGTTTCAGAAACCTGAAGGATGTTAATTTATTAGTTTTTAAATAAGGAAATCAACAAATAAAACAAGTTTCTGCTCTTTGTTAGAAACCATCTACAGCGTTTTAATCCTGCACGTCCACACACACACTTCAGGAACATTTCAATCAGATTAAATATTGACAACCCATTACATTACACTGACACGCTTTCGTCTGAAGCCATTTACATTTCCACACACGTACACACACCAGGAACACTCTGGGATCGATTTTGGAGATTAGAGATGTGAAGCCTGTGACCCAAAGGTCACCGCTTCAATCATCGGCTGACAGATCTGAGCATCACCACCACTGAGGTGCCCTTGAGCAAGGTCTGTGCCCTTCGATTGCTAACTAGTCAGACTGGGACTGTAGGTGCAGCAAACGAATAAAGGTTTAACAGGTGAAGAAGAATAACCTGACAAGTTGCAAGTACAGCAGACCCCTGAGAAAACCCTCTTGGTTTTTAGCATTACGGAAACACAATTCCTAAACTCCACAAAGTCTTATAGACAGAACTGACCTGCACACTGTGACACTGTGATATTCACCAGTTTAAAGAACTGTATCTCCTACAGACGCGTGAAAGCACACGAGCTCAGTGCAGATCTGTTTAGATCTCATTCGCCTTCATTTGTATGCAGGCTGAAAGGGGCTGCTTGCATCCTCTGTTTGGTATTTTTTTAATGCTGTTATTTTCACATTTACATACACGTACCAGCCACTTTATTAGGTACACCTGTGAAATCAAATGCAATCCAATACAACTGCTCTGCCATAAATTATCATTACTTTTACAAAACTTCTACATGTTCAGTTTTTGTTGGGGTCCTTAATATTAATACTAAGACATTAATAATAAATAGAAAGTAGAACTATCCCGTCTTTGACAACATCTGCAAAAATTAGAATAATAAAAGGTCTGCACTTTATAGCACCTTTTTCTACCTTAGTGGTACTCAAAGCGCTTTACAATGTGTTTCGCATTCACACACACATTCACACACCAATGGCGACAGAGCTTCTGCCTGCCATTGGAAGCACCTTCGGGTTCGGTGTCTTGCCCAAGGACACTTCGGGACGCGGCGGAGCCTGGAATCGAACCGCCAACCTTGTGATCAGTGGACAATCCGCTCTACCACCTGAGCCACAGCTGCCCATGAGAAATTTAGAAGCTTTGTGAAGGTAGAATTTATTGCAGTGTTGTTGTACCTCAGTATAATTGCCAGCAGTACTTTTTATTTTTACTATTTTCAGTAATGTATAATACATATATTTCATTGCTTTTCTACTAGGTACTTCTTTTTCTTATGTTATGTCATTTAGTTTTTCCCTGAGCAAAAGCTGGCAATAGAATTTCCTTTGGGATTAATGAAGTTTTATCTTTTCTTATCCTACCTGTACTGGGTTGCATTGGGTTTCATAATGTGGCCAGTGAGTTTAAGTGATACCAGTACTGTTTGTCTGTATGATTTCACATGAAAAAGATGTAGTGATCAAAATGTTGCTAATAAAGGGAGTAAACAGTGTGCTGGATATTCTTTTTGCATTACTGGAACTCAGGTCTTTTCATACTGATATTAAGGGCACATCTAGGATACGACTTGTTTATGTTGACTTTTAAGTCCTCAGACTCTGAACTAGTCTGTTGAGCTCCTGTGACAGAGCCGTGACTGTATCCAGGATTCTCTGTTTATCTTTCTCCTCCAACCGACTTCCACACCTCTGAGCAAATTTATCAGGATGCCACAGCGCCTGTTGCTTCAGGACAACTTTACGGAACACCGACACGTCCTTCCGATCCACACCGTGCAGCATCACGTCCACCATCTCCTGGACCGTCCCTCTCGGAGCCGGCCAGGGGATGTCACTGTAGCTCAGCATTGTAGCAGCTGCAGAGGAGCCACCACGAAACGTAGCGGCGCACCTCTCGTCATACTGCCGCTTCTTTCCCCGTCGACTCTCTTCCTCTTTGCGAGCTGCTCGAGCCAAATACTCTTCATGTTCCCTCTGCAGCCTCTCGTGCAGCTCCTTCTTGCTCTGCTCCTCTTGTTCTCTCTCTTGTTTACTCTTCCTCTTTTTCCATCCAGAAGATGACGCTGCCAGTCTCTGAGCTTCAGCGTGTTTTTTATCAAAGTATTCTTTCCTGATGCGATCAGCCCAGTCCCCAAAGTCTTCCTCGTCGTCATCAACAGGAAGAAAATCATCAGCTGTGAAACAAATAAAGCAGCGTACTGTTAAGTGGAGAAACTTAGATATCAAATTCAGCTTTAAGGACAGTTTTACCATCATTTACCATCATATACTCCGAAGGTTTCACAGAATTCATCCTCGCATTCACCGAACAGCTTCTCCATCCACTCCTTCTCAGGGTCTGTTTTAGCTGAATGGCTCATGTTGTCTGCAGTCTGTGATAAATGTAAGGAAATTACATGTAAATATGATAGTAAAAGCATGAAAATCAACCCAGACAGAACTGAAACTTGAGATGGATAATTCAAAACAGTGAACTACAGGGCCGGTTTCAATTCTGTCAAATTCACAGTATATCTGTTGGTACTGAGTTGCAACTCTCTTACAGTCAGTGTGCATTTCATCAGATTTAGTGTCAAGTATTGTTTTGTGACAGTTGCCGCTTTCGTCAGTTACAATGCCGTGATTCACACAATCAGATTCTATCATGACAGAGGGACAAAAAAAAGTGTGTGATGGGTGTCAAAATGAGATCAGACACAATTATCTTAAAGTTCTTGTTACTCAGTTTGCAAAATATACACAATTGTTGACTGTACACCGATCAGCCACAACATTATGACCACTGACAAGTGAAGTGAATAAGATTGATCATATTGGCACTATGTGGTGTTCTGCTGCAAAACCTTAGATTTTAACATCCGTGTTGATGAGACTTAGACACCCAAATAAACATTGTCCCAGAACAAGCACACTCCCTCATGCAAATGCCAATCCCAAATGTCACTGGCCTACCCCCACAGGAAAATGCACCCCACCACATGGCAAGAACATCAAACAAACAGGAACATATTGAGGAACATGACAATGGCCCAAGATGTTAATTTGACCTCCAAACTTCCTAGACCCCATTCTGATCAAGCATCAACAGGATGCAGTGGAACAAGTTTGATTGACAGAGGCCCCACTGCACAAGCCAGAGTACCTAAAGGATCCACTGCCAACGTCCTGGTGCCAGACCCCATAGGACACCCTGAGAGGTCCTCTTGTCCATGCCCAATGGTTCAAAGCATTTGTGACCATATAAGGGGGACCAACACAGTATTAGGCAGGTGGTCATAATGTTATGCCTGATCGGTGTATATAAAGCTTGAAGTCCATCCATGTACATATCTGTGGTAAGCTCTTATAAGAGTTAGCAGATAGTATCACTACCAATTATTTACATTACTGATCAACCTGATTCTTATTATTTGTACTAATTAATTATTTGTTTTATCACCACTGTAGGAAAATAGTAACAATTTGCTATTATAAGACAAAAAAACAACAGCAAATCCTTCCATTGGAGAAGCTGAAATTCAAGGATGTTTAGCATTTATATAGTTTATAAAAACTACTTTTTAAAATAAAAACAGTTGGTAGATATGTTGGATCAACTGATTGATTTTTTAATCTCTGTCCAGCCACACTGTTATCACAGATAGGGCAATTTGTGACCCTATCTAATATTATTAGGTGACTGCAAGAAAATCTAATACAGACAATTCTGATCATTAATCATTGTGGTAACTGAAATATCAAAACTAGATATAGTAAATGGTGACTTGTCTTGTATTTTAGTCTGTTTTTATCATTTGTCTGGAACAAAAAGGACTCAAAAATGAAGAAACAGACGTGTTCATTATTAGTTAGAGATCTACAATTATTATACAGTTGCTAAATCTAAATATTTCCTCTAGTTCAGCAGGTCTTGAGGTGTTTAAATGGTGATTTTTCGTGTATTTCAGTGTGTTTTTATAGTATTTATGGTACACAATGGACTCAAAAATGAAGAAACAGATGTGTTGACTACTATTATTATGCAGTTGTTTACCTCTGAATGATTCGTCCAGCTCAGTGGGTCTTGGGGTGTGTAAATTGTGATTTTTCGTGTATTTCAACGCAAAAATGAAGAAACAGAAGTGTGGATCATAAGTTACAGTCCTACAATTATTATACAGTTATTTACCTGTGAATGTTTCCTCCAGTTCAGCAGGTCTTGAGGTGTGACTCCAGCTGTGTTTTCAGCAGTCAGAGCTTCTGGACAGTGTTTTTTGAGAGGCACGACCAGGTCATCATACGCTGAAGTAAAACCCATATAAAAACAAGGTTTAAAAACAAAAGAAATGACAGTTTAAATGTGTTAATTTAATAAATAAATAAAACTCTTCTGCCAACGTCTTCCTCACCTGTTTTCCCGTGTTTCAGAGCCCTGTTAGCTGCGGTGTGCAGCGCTGTGTCTCCTCTTCGGTCCCTCTGGAGAACATCGGCTCCGTGTTTGAGCAGCAGCCGCAGCGCAGCGTCGTCTCCCAGGCAGCAGGCCAGCTGCAGCGGGCTCCTCTGCCTCTTTCCCTGGGAGAAGTTCACATCCAGGTCCCGGTGCTTCCGTAGGTACGACTTCAGCTTCAGCAAACTTCCCTCCTCCACGTACTTCCACACTCGAGACTGTTTGCGGGACACCATGAAGAATACAAACAGGCCGAAGCTAGTTTTCTGTTAGCCGGGCCTTGACGTAGGCTAATCCGGTCCGTCCTCTTAATAAGTCCGAAGCTTGCAACAGCGCAGATCTTAAGGTTCCGGAGACAGAAGGTTCCGGGTTACCACTCGATGTCAGTATTAACAAAATTCACCAAAATAAACCTTTGTTTTCTGTCACTCGAGTTAATTCAATAACTATGTCCGATTTTATGTTTTCTTTTTACTTTTGGTTTAAAAACGGGAAAACAAAAAATAGGTCAGTTTTCATTTTTGTTTGTTTTTGTTGTTGATTTAAAATAAAACGTGTTCTTAGTTTTTGTTTGTTTGTTTGTTTTTTTGTTATAAATTACAAGAACGAAAAATGATATTGCACCAAAGTTAAAAAGATAAGTTAAGTTTCCCATTTTGTTACATCTAATTTCCTTATTTAATATATTTAATATGTCTTATTTATTTTATGATTTGAAAACAATTTTAGGATATGCATTATGTATCTGACCCAGGGATTTTTTTAAATTAAATTTAATTGCAGAAGGTGCCATATCAAGATGTTGCTCTTGAACCCAACCAACTTGTTTGAATGTCTGTGAATATTTACAGAAGGTTCC
>OMNN01082273.1:0-18579 GCA_900302755.1 Chromis chromis | reverse complement strand
ACTTAGACACCCAAATAAACATTGTCCCAGAACAAGCACCCTCCCTCATCCCAAATGTCACTGGCCTACCCCCGCAGGAAAATGCACCCCACCACATGGCAACAACATCAACCAATCAGGAACATCTTGAGGAACATGACAATGGCCCAAGATGTTGATTTGACCTCCAAACTTCCTAGACCCCATTCTGATCAAGCATCAAGAGAATGCAGTGGAACAAGTTGGATTGACAGAGGCCCCACTGCACAAGCCAGAGTACCCAAAGGATCCACTGCCAACGTCCTGGTGCCAGACCCCATAGGACACTGTGAGAGGTCCTCTTGTCCATGCCCAATGGTTCAGAACATTTTTGACCACATAAGGGGGACCAACACAATATTAGGCAGGCGGTCATATTGTTATGCCTGATCGGTGTCTTTATAGGCAACTCTTTTAATTTTGAAATATTCTAAAACAAAAACCTCATAAGTCTTAGGTAGTTACCAAGAACCAAATCAGTAACTGCCCTTTTTTAATGCATAAGTAATAAAACAAGCAGCAAGTAATGAGTACCTGTCCCACTATTGGCATGTGGGACTTTGTGCTTATTGGTGCACCTTTAATATTAGTTCCTCAAGGTGCATCAGTCTAAATGTGAAAAACCACCGACAGCCTCCACCACTTAATTCTTATCATCGTGGACATGTCAATCTGCGGGTTGTGTAGCCAATAAGCAATTATGATTGTGCTCTAAGCCAGTTGGCTTTCCTCATCAATTGCTGGATGTGCACAGTGTGTATAAGCGTGTCGATGTTGCCAAGTTCTTTGTTTCTTCGAGCCACAGCAGACTAACACATTCAAATGTCAACGATAAAAACATTTCACAAGAATTTCAATTGCCGTTTGTGTTAATGAGTCCTGCTTTGGCAACCCTGTGATACGTTTCAATTTATTATTCGAAATGTCTTCAGAAAATGAGGAACAGTCTGCATGTTTGTCGACCAGAAGAGCTTAGGGCACACAAATGGAACTAAAAATGTGTTTTTGGTTACAATAAGAAGACTCAAATTATATATACTGTGTGATTTATTACACACTGTGTTTGCACAGTAGCACGCAATTCCCATTAGCTTGATTTTACATGGCCACTGAGGGGTTGTTTCACAGTTGTGTCCTTTTAGTGACTGTTTAGAAAGTACAATCCACTCGCAATGCTTTAACAGAACATCAATGGACGTCTCCTCTATACCGGCATGTACGAATGTCATGTAGAGATATCCTCGTAGTTTCAATCGTAGCATCTGGACTTGCTTGAGTTTCTCGAAGACGATTGAAACTACGAGGATAACCATGACCTGGATGACTGAGAATCTTCCCAGACACGTCATGTAGAGATCTGGCAATTGAAGGATAATGGAGTGTGAAATCAATAAATTTTTTAACCTTGAAATCATGTTTCGCTTGTACAACACCCTTTATTTGGAAGTTGTTTGCTTTTGCTGGCAGCTCCCTCTTTACTTGTGGCATATGACTTCAGGCTTTTCTTTTTTTGTCTCGATGGTGATGGATTAAGTGCAATAAAGCGAAATCTTTGTTCTTGTCACGGATGTTCTGTTGCAGAGTATTAAGTTCAGAAATCCTCTTTGGTTTCTCCTCATAGAACTTTGTCCTGCAATCATTCAAGTGTAGCACAGCTTGTAAGATTAACAGCAAAGTGGCGGTCTGATGAATGACGGCCGAGCTGCGGTAATTGGTCGTCCCAGCTTTTCCTTTTGGCCTACTTCAGTTTCGGCAGTTCCTTTGCTGACCCCTTAAATTGCTCATGTGCATAAATTTTAGATGAGGCCTGAGCGATTGGCTCTGTTTTACTCTCCGTCTCTCTCTCTCTCTCTCAGTTCTTCAAGAGGCGGTGAGCACCAGAGATCCGGAGCTGGTGCGTCTCGTGCTTCGTTACCGTGACTACCAGAGAACTGCCAAGAGACTGGCGGGCATCCCCGTCCTGCTGGAGCGACTGCGCCAAGTGGGATTTCACACAAACACACACACACATGGAAAAAGATAGTCTCCGATGACCACACACACACGTACACAAACAAGTGTGTCAGCTACATACGTGACAAACAGACTCATATCAAGGGGCGGTTCCGTGCAGACGTTTGATATGTAGATGCGTCTTTTTTTAATATTTACATCTTTGTTTTAGGATAACATATTCCTTTTGAAGATATGAATAACTTTGTTTACTATTTAACAAGGGAAATACACTCAGAGGATGTGTCTCTGTGTTGCAAAACTGTCTATCTCTGGGTAATTTGAGTCATCGCTATTCCCCGACGGGGGTGAGCAGAGCCATCCTTAACCCTTTAAGACCTGAGCCTCAAAATGTCCGCCTGGTCTTTTTTTCTTATTTTGTTTACAAAAAGGTGTAAGAAAATGTCCTGTGAGTGCTGGTGCCCATTTTTTCCCATTCTTTCAATATCTGGCAGTTATTTACAATTGACTGCCTATTATAAGAGTTACGGTAATTTTACGGTAATTTCATCCAGCAATTTCATCCTGGGGGGCCACGGATGAAATTACCGTAATGATTGTAATCACAATGTCGTTGCACTCTACAGCTAATATGGTGTCATTACGGTAATTTTACGGTAATTTTATCCAGCGGATTCCTCGGGGGGCACAGATGAAATTACCGTAATAACCGTAATGACAATGTCGTTGCGCTTTGCAGCCAATATAGTGTCATTACGGTAATTTTACAGTAATTTCATCCTGCAATTTCATCCTGGGGGGCCACGAATGAAATTACCGTAATCACAATGTCGTTGCACATTACAGCCAATATGGTGTCATTACGGTCATTTTACGGTGATTTCATCCAGCAATTTCATCCTGGGGGGCCACGAATAAAATTACCGTTATGACCGTAATGACAATGTCGTTGCACTTTACAGCCAATATGGTGTCAATACGGTAATTTTACGGTAATTTCATCCAGCGGATTCCTGGGGGGCACCGATGAAATTACCGTAATGACACCATATTGGCTGTAAAGCGCAACGCCTCAGCTTTCAGAAACCGTTTGATTTTTTTCGGATAGCACAAACGGTGACATATTTACGGTATTCCAAAGTGCGCTAGCCCAAACGTGTCGCCGATGACTCATTAGGACTTAAAGGGTTAAAGGCACAACAGCCATGGTGGACCAGCTGAGGAGGTTGATGGTTAGAATCCCGGATCCCAGATCGTGTTGCAGAGAACAGTGGCAAAGATGCAGAGAGCTGCCTTCACACAGCCTGTCTGCCTGTATATCTGCTCCAGCTGGCTCCCTGACACACACACACACACACACACACACACACACACACACACACACACACACACACACACACACACACACACACACACACACACACAGAAACAGAAACAGAAATAAAGAGAGAGAGAGAGGGAGAGGGAGAGGGAGAGCGAGCACAAAACATTGCAACATGTCAAAACTGAGAGCCGTTTAAAGGGAAAGTTAATAACCTGGACGCCCAGCTTCTCTTTTATCCGAGCAGATCCATTTTTACGCAAGTCCCAGGTTCAACATAATTTATTAGTCACGTTTATCTACCATAACACCACCATGTATTTTACGTAAACATAAAAGCTCTTTTTTTCCCTGTTCTTTTAGTCAAAACTGTCACAAATTAACATGAAAGGGGATTTCAGTTGATGCTTTTAAAAGTGTATTTTTAAAGAAAGAAAGAGACAGAAGAAAGAGAAAGAAAGAAAGAAAAAGAAAGAAAGAATTTATCTTTTTTTTTGCATCACAAATGGTCTCCTCTGTGAATCCTTTAATCCAATGCTTTGATACTCTTACAGTAAACTTCAAATGGCCCTGATGATCTTGATGATGATTATTTACTTGTTTATCTATTTTACCTCCAGATCTCATTTTGCATCAACCAAATAAAAAATAAAACGTATGGTCACCAGTAATGCTTCAGCAGTTCTTGATTTTAGCTGTATAACCTTCTTGATCACAATATTCAAGGTGTTGTTTGCCCGAAAGCAACTAGTTTGTTCGGCGTGTCATCAGTTATGTCTGCTGTTAATCTGTCACTCTTGAAGATGGTGTAAAGGACTGAACTTTTTAACTTAGAGGAATGAGAGGTCTTAGTGGTTCAAAGAAGGAATGGGGAATGCTTTACGCTTTCTGACTGTCTCTCCTCAAGGGCTTTGAATATGTTGTATTTGGTTGTATACATAAAAACATGGCCATACATTCACCATCGCTCTCTTATGGCTGATGTTTATTATGATCTATCATGATTTACTGCTGAGTTCCAGAAACAACAAATCTGTGGTATCTGAAGTGTTTTGCTCAGCTTAGACATGAAACAAACCCAAATCAAGCAATAATACCACAATGAACGTTAAAACCTTTACAGCGTCGCACCACTACGAACTGACAGATTTAGCAGGAATTGCACAGTTAGCTGTGAAAGAATAAAATCCTCTTCACACTTGTGAAAGATCCGCTCCCACCACCAATCACCTGTCTTACATCTTTCAGTATTTTCTTTGACAAGGTCAACAATCAGCCCTGCAGGCAGACAAGCAGCTCTATTGCTGCACTGCTGTCAGTGAGGACCGGCAGTGCAGGTGAGAATGTGGTGATTGCTTAATTTTATTATTACCGTTTAGCTGTAAATCAGCTGAAGCAGACTGAAGGAATGGCATTAATGTCCAAGCTGCTGATAAAGATAACACATCTGCGTGGGGAAGATGGATCAGACTGTTTGCCGCTTGTACAGGATGAATTTTCTAAATTAATCAGGGGAAAAAAATAATAATTTCACATGATTTTTTGTGTTATTTATTCATATATTTGTGCCTCTTGGTGTCATCTGTAATGTAATGACGTTTGAAGTCATCACACTTTAACAGCCTGTGTTATTTATCTGTTCAGTGTCTCATGGATTGTCTGCAAGGTACTTTGCATGTCACTTGCTTTTCTCTTTTAAACCTTTCATACTATATTGTTTGCTTCTTCTTGTTCTAAATTTACAGTCTGTTTTTATTTATTTATTTATTGTTGTTTCAATGGCTAATTTAACATCCAACCAAAGGACAGCAGTTGAAAATTAGCCATTTGGTACTGGCACATTTACATCAATTATAATTTATGTACTTGTCCCCCCCAAAAAAAGTGCAATTATATAATAAAATTAACAGATTGCATAATAAAATCAGAGCACATAAACAACAGATCATATAATACTGTTATGAGACATTTGAATCAAAGCTGTGATATGAAGATTAAAAATTAAATATTAAGATTAAATATTTTTTAAAGTCATTCAGAGGGATAATAACTACAGGAAAGCCATGTTCTTAAACTATATATTTTTTCAAATTAATGGTGACATTGCGGTATGTTGACATGATTAGTGAGCCTGTGTTTTTTTTTTCAGATTCTTTGATGAGAGCTTCATGGTGTTGACACTGATGAATCTACTGGCGGTTCACTGCGGGCCAGCTTTGAAATGTCACTCTGAGTTGAGTCTCTGGCATGCCTCATCTCTCTCTCTTTCTCTCTCTCTCTCTCTCTCTCTCTTGCTCTCTGATGTTTGATATGGAATATGTGGAAATGTCAAAAAGGAGAGAATCTCACAGCAGCAAAGTCATGCCAGTTTGAGGTTTTTACGCTTGGGTTTAGTGATTAGTCTTAAAGAAACTATGAACACTGATGTTCTTTGATGGGGTGAAAAATTAAGGAAAATGTGAATGAGCAAACAGGAACACTGTGGTGACTCAACAGAGAGCTGCGTGCCTTATAAATATTACAAAAATGTAACCATTCAGACTGAACAAATGTGGATTTTAATACAGCGTATTTTTATTGCTCCTCTCCACTGCTTCTTATTGTATGTGCTTCTCAGATGTGGGATGTTGGGAAAACACAGTGGTTTCCAGAGACAGAACACATGTAATCTATAATGGCTTGCAACATATATACGAGAGTAGAGGACAGAAAACGCAGTACACATAAATAAACTTTACTTTCAAATGCTAAGTTCAGAAAATAGCACCGTGGGTTTGTAGCCAACTTCATTCTCAGGTTGAAATATACCAGAATTCTACCATCACCACAACAATACTTCCTAAAGTCTTGAAGTTTATTGCACAAGACTTCCCCAAAGTTTAACTTTTGATGCTTTTTAAATTAACTTTTACATGTTTTCATCAGGCCAAATTTTTACACAACAATAAACAGCTTATTTTATATTATGCAGTCTGTCACCAAATTCAGATCAGAAATGAAGGTGTAATGATCTACTCAGATTTTAATACTAATCGCCACTTCAGTGTATAAATAACAACCTGCAAGAAGATGCTGGGCCCTGGTCCCACCATCCAGCCTCGAGGGTAGCATCACTGTCAGTCCCAGTCATCAGGGTTCAGGTAAGGCCCGCATCCTTTCTTTGGCATCTGCCAACATAATTAACTCACCGTCGTCATCGCGGTTACTTCTGGACAAAGCAATGTTCCTTAGATCTCAGACATTGCGGTTTGGGCACCGGATGGGAAACAAAAACAGCACAAACCCGGTAACATCTAACAATCCACGTCACCCCAGGTCCTCACCACAACAATGCCTCCACAGAATGGAATCTTCAATGTCTAATGCTATAGTTGTAATACTGTGTGAACATACCATACGAACCCTCTTTCCAAGAAACTATGCACACAGTTAAGTGCATGATCTCACACCAGCTACTGCAAGACTCCCTTCTGTGGTTATGATTAAGCTACAAACGCTCTCAGGTCAAGATTTAAAAAAATAGGATGGTGGTTTTGGTTAACTGGCAAGTGGCATTTTTCTTTTATTAAACCAGACCACAATCTTTCCCTAACCCTAAATAAGTGCAGAGGGTTTCTCAACATCATAATAAAATGTTTAGTGATGCTGTTTTCACTGCAAATGCATTTTGTACTGCAAAACTGGATATCTTTGGCAGAGAAATATGTCATCTGTAAGCTTCACTTTTCCAAATACTCATATTAACAGCATTTCCCACACAATCAACATGCAATTATGTTAGCTTCAAAACGTATTTACTGCTTGCATTTAAACAACATGATTTCTGGAACACAGGGATGACTCTGCAAAGTTAGGTAACTCCGATACATGTGTAATGCTGAGTTGTAAAAATGCAGAGCTTTCCTTGTAACCCACAGGCTACGAGGGTGTGGTGACAGTACACTGGAGTACTTGTTGCTTCTGTCAGGTTTGTGAGCTGAGGACTGACTGCAAACGTTAAGGCCTGAGGTTAGGATGCAAGGGTCTGCAATGACACCTTCCCTGGTGCTTCTGTAAAACACCCCTTTGGGAACAGCACATTAGGTCATCTTCTATTTTCCCATTTTCACTTATTCTACCTATATGCTTTCTTTTAGGCGTTTCCTATTCACCAGTTTGTTTCTTTACAACATTTTTGTTCTTAATCTCTCTTTGTGTGAAGCCTCAGGTTTACCAGGGTCATGGAGCCTTTGCAAATTTGCATCTTTCTGTTCTTCAGGGCCAAACATGTGTCTAATTCAATTCAAAAGAGCCACAGGGGTCAGATCTCCACAGCCTCCTGCAAATAATGAGAGGGCAATGTTGCCAGACAGAGTGACCAGACAGGCCTGTCTCTCTCTATCTCTATTAAATGTCATACTGCTAAGCACATTGACCAAAGGCTATTGGACTTACTGCCTCTGTATATGTGTGTGCTACTGGTGTTATTGGCTTGTTTATAACTTGCCAGCTAACTATTTTCTCAACATGCATACTTCTTGTGCAATTATTCACAACTGGCAAGTGATATATTTACACAAAAAACAAATGCAACAATATGATATACACCTCCAGGAAGGGTTGCACATCTTGTCTGCACATCTGCTATCAAAACACACCAAGTCACATTAACATATGTTTAACTGTCACGGTGTCCCTAAACATGCCATCCACAAACTCATAGGCACACATGCAGCAGAGACACATATAGGCTGGATATTCATTGATGCAAATAATTATATCAACCCCCATCAAAGTACAGTCTGCAAACTGGAATAGATCCAAAATCATGCCGCTAAAATGCACAAATCTAAGGCTGAGAGTGATCGTTGGTGGCAGTCAATAAGAGTGTAACAGGTTACGTTTTGAAAGTATGGGGGGAGTTAATTAAAGGTGTGAGACAGAGAGAGGACTTTGAGAGGTGGTTCTGTCAGATGGTTGACAGGTAATTGCAACACGACTTTTCAGGCACTTGGACACTTGACAAGTGGAACTGAGTGCATCTCATTAACACGCCACCTTAATAAGGATTCTTATGGGAGCGATCAGGAGCTGCTCAGACTAGTTCTGAGGTTGAAAGACTGTCACTCCGACTTCTGCGGAGGAGGTGTGCATTTATGTGTTATGCTAGTAGTATCAAAGGTTATGCTGGTATGCCATCGTCTATGATTATGTCTTCTCTTCCATTTCTTCTAAAAAAATACAATATTTTTAGTTCCTCTTGGAATTGTATCTGAAAAGACCCTATGAATCATCTTGCTGTTTGTATAAAAAAATTGCTGCCTTCAACTTGGGACTGGCTGTGAAGACATGAGAAAGTGATGTAAGAAGTAATGACATATCTTAACCATAGTCTCTCTGAGCAAAGCTCTTAACCCCCCAGGTGTTTAACGCTGAAATACTCTTGCTCCTACTGCAACTACTCCGGCAGTTTTTGCAGAAGGTGCTTCTATTTTGTCGGGTTGCTGTTTTGCCATTAGGTGATTCTACAATACAGTCTACATTCACAAGCTCAGTCTCATGCACACATCATCTTAGATGGACAAATACTTTACTGCCACTTCTTTTAGGTTTCAGAACCAAAATCTGGATTACTTTGATAATCCCCACAGTGTATTAGCTCTGTAAACAGTTGTTTAAAAGTGTAAAAGTTGTAAAGGCTTACAAGAATACAAGAAATATAATACAGTACAGGAATACAAGAAAACACTGGGGTGCACAGCCTTAGAGTCTTGCAGTAACAGAGTAAATGACATCATGTGTGGTTGCCAGGTAAATGGAGGGTGGGATGTAAACAACAACCAAAATGGCATGTGGGAACTCCCACGTAGACTAACATTCAATATGTGGGCTGCACATCTGCCTCTCTCTTTGCCAATCTCAGATCCATTCCTGCCTGTCCTGTATTGTGCCTATAAAAGCTGGCAATAGAAAAGAACTGCATAAATTTTGCACATATGCACAAAGTCTAATACAACAACACAATACCAGCTTGTATCAATCAGCGTCTCCCCTTTATCTGAAGGTTTTGGCACTCTTATGCGGTTACCTTTATGGGTGTGATTGTCTGAACATATTACCTAAATGTTGGAATCACAGCTATGATTACAACGGATTGCAACACTATCAATCACTGAGCAAGCATCATGCATGTGAGTCATACTGAGATCAGTAGTATCTTCAAGGTATTTCAGCATCACTTTCGTGAGTAAAAATGTGTTTGGAGGCTGTTGAGCAACTTTGTCAGAATCAAAATGATCTCCTGATAGCCATACATTACAGCGCAATCATAGCTTTCAACCAGTTCCATAGCTTCATACTCTTCAACAGCCCATTTTCTAACTCCCTTCTTTTTTTCCCACATATTCTCCACCTATATGACCTCAAACCCTCAGGGGCTCTTCCACTTGCTTTAGTATGAAAATTTGGCTTGTGTGTTTCCAATAAATCTTCTGGAGTAATGATGCCTCAGCCAGGTGATTCATGAACACGCTGACAGCTCAAATTGCCGGTGTGAATCTCTGGCACGGCATGAGTCGGCCCTGAGCCGCCCTCTCTGCCTCCAGGCATGAAGCACGGAGAGGACAGAGGTGGAGCCAGAGCAGGAGCTGCAGGTTTAACCCTGTCACCTGTAGTCTGATATCTGACCTGCTGCACTGCACACCGAAGACACAGGCAAATCATGTGTGTGTACATGTGTGCGGATTCACATGTGTGAGAGCTGCCACTGACGGAAGAGGGTGTGTTTATGTGTGTGAGTAAATGTAAGGGGTGTTTTTGTGTTATATCAGCATCAGTGGGACCGTCCTCAATGCTATGTTGTTGTTCAAAATACATGAGGTTGTGACATTTTATATGCGATTTCAGAAAACCCAAGCAACTTGATTAATATGAACAATGAGATTTCTATGAAAAGCTGTGTTTCTGCATGCATATCAAATTCTAAAAAAATCCTAAAATCTAAAAAGGACCTGTTTTCTTACCGATAAGAAGATAGACACGGATGAAATTTAAACTACGACATTAAAGGTGGACTGATCGATATTCTTAAATCATCAATTAACATGATTAAGAAAAAGATGCTAGGGGTTCTATATATGTGGTTTTGAGCATACATATAATAATTAGTGTAATAGCAAACAACTCTCTGCTATATAAATATCCAGAGGGGTAATGGTGGTGAAGTCTCACTCCCTTCTGCGTGTGTTGTCATCTGGACTTCTCTGCTCTATGTTTTGGTCTGGCTGCGCATGCTAGTAAGTGCATGTTTGTGCACGTGACTCCCCCCCTTTGAAACTGTTGGCCCTCCGCACATCTACAAATAGACTGACAACAGATGAAGAGAATGACCTTCCGACACTAAATTAGAAAGTGAGAGTGCAGTCTCAAATGTTCAGCCGATGCCACCCAAAAAACAATTTAAAAACAAAACATTTTACAGATACAAATTAATTGATGTGCATTTGTTTCATTTCTGCTCAGTCTGACACTGTGCACTGGTGTTTTGCTGCTCTCCTCTTCACTCTGCAATGTTTGCTTTGTTCTTATTCATATTTTACTGATGATTTACTGTGGTGGTCAATGTGTGTTTGTTTTACTTGCTTTGTGTCACGGATTCACGGTGAAACAGACACACACACATCGAACCAGAGCAGACAGCAAAGGGCAGACTGGTCAAGTAAAGATAATATTACTTTGTGGGTAACAACTCATTATGGTTATTCAATGTATTTTAGAATGCTAGCATGGATTAATGGTTGTGGCTGGATTACTTTTTTGCTGGCTCTCTGTTCACCATCTGTAAATGAAACATAAAGGGAGGGGTAGGTGTGGCTGATGCCCGTTTGTTTCAGTCTGAGACGCTGGTGCTCCACTGACATCCAGTGGTTCTTAATATTGTATACAGCACCTTTAGGTGTTGCTTGTATGGGTCCACAGAGACTTATTTCCTGATCTAGCAATTCTGCACATATTTATGATGCATCTTTCAGGTCATTGTTTATTTTCATAAACTGAATGTTTTGGTTCACTGCTCTCCTCAATCTGATTTCCAACCACTGCAGGGAATTGTTTGAGGGGAAAAAGCTATATAAAACTCCTGCACATTACCTGCCCAGAACTATATGGCAGGCAGACAAGTTGAATTTTGTTTTCATTCAGTGTTTCTCACCAGTAGGCACTGTGTTTATTCTCGAGAGATTTTGTTGAAAATACAGAGACCTCCAGTCAGAGTTTGCCAGCTAGCATCCTTCTTGTTTCTTATGTCTACTGATTATTGAAATAGGATGAACATGTTAACATGAGACAATTGCAAAAAAAAGGCACTTGGTCATCCAAACATACATATACCTCATAATTCTACTATAGACCAAAATGGTTGCCACTGATTTCAGACAAATGCAATGCTCAGAAGCTCAGAAGTACAGCTTTTCCTTATTTCAGCCTTGTAGCAAATTCCCTTCACCCACATATCACCTTCTCTTTTCTGCTGTTTTCTGTAGCTGTTTCTTCATTCTAGACTGATGAAGCAACACGTCACAAAAACACGAGGTTTCATGCTCTGCTGGCTTTAGCCTTTGTTTACATGTAATAAACTTATGTGAAAATCATAGTCAGATGAGCCCTGGCCATTTGGAAACCATTAGAACAAACACAATGAGGTGGCTTTACAACCTCATAAGTGTCTCTTTGGTTGCACATTTAATGACCCCTGCTGTGTAAATCAGTCTTACGGCTGTTAGGGGAAGGTTTCTGTGGGAAGTGGAGTGGCAGGCCCTAAAATGAGCTAGTGTGCCAGAAGCCTAGCAGGAGTCTGGTCAGATTGTTTGGCCTACAAAAGTAATGCAAACTGGAGCACAATTGCTTCTGTAGACAAAAATAATTTATTGTGTAGTGAAAACTGAGACAAAAAGAAGGGGAGACGAAGGAAACAATGTCACATGCCGTTTACTGGCATAATAACCAGCACTTCCAATCAAAACCAGCATTTAAGACATCCCTGCCTGACAAAAACCTGTCAAGAACATAAACTATTTCAAGTTTATGTTTACAAGTTGTTGGACAAAATAGCTCCATGTTTAAACTAAAGCATTTTGCTGCAGCAGCTGCTGTGTAATGCTATGCATTGAGGATAATTTGCAAGCAACAAGTCATATAAGCCATTTGCCTCTTCCTTTTGAATAGAGAATGTAAAGATCTGTCATGCCGTGTTGCACGCATTGCACACTGGGACAGGGACAGGGACAGGGCTGGGACAGGGGCACCACTACCTGTGTCTGCTACAGTGGCTATGCTTACCTGTTAGTCACATCTGATGGAGAAAGGAAGAGATAGAGAAAGGAAAAGAGAAAGAAAAGGGACCTTGCCAGGAGAAATTTAATCGCAATGCAAAGCAACAATATTTTTACATGCTAAGCACAATAAACAACATAGATCTATTTGACTTGGCAGCCCAGAAGCCTGAATTACAGACCCTTCATTCACATAACTGTCTTGTTTATGCACTGAGTGCATACTCTTTGCATGAGATGAGAGCTATTTAATTGATTTAAATGATGTTTGAGCCAAACAACTCAAAAGGTAAGCAGATAGCCACTGCAGCAGGCTTATAAGATAACACAACATGCAACATGGCGACATGGCGACATACCCGCAGAACACCCATATGAATATAAAATACAGCACTGATATTTTCACCTGTGTTTGGTCAGGTTAAGGCACAAGTTGGTTAATGCTATGGAATGGTCATAGTTAAAAGAAACTATGTCCATTGTATTTTACTGACCCATCATCCACCCCAACATCTCCCCTATGCAGACTCTTATCTGTGTGTCCTAATATCCATATCACCATACTATAAAGTATGCCAGAAAAAAAGATTTAGTATGTTCCAATGTAGTGTGAAAAAAATATCCATATGTCGTACTACATCTGTTTGGATTTTGCAGTATGCACAATACTGTAGTAAGTGTCATTTGTCTATGCACTCCTGGCAACTCAAACTTATTTTTACTGGCACGATACACCATAATGTATGTGATGTAACTCTGCAGAGGATTGTGGATCAGAAAGACCAGAAAAGCATGCTTGTTGCATTCTGCAAAATCTGATCGGATATAGTAATTGTTTTTTTTGGCATACTCTTTTTGACATACTATGTATTGGGACATTCTAAATATTTTTCTGGCATACTATGTAGTATGGTAGTATGGATATTGGAAGTTACGCAAGCTTAAATTAAGTTAAATTAACTTAATTGTCTGTGTGTATGATATGTGTTGTATTGTTGGAGCCTTGAAAAGAAGAATTTCTGTCACCGTTTGGGGCAGACAATTAAAGTTTTTATCTTATCTTATCTTATCTTATCTTGAGCTTCCCAGAGTGCTCAGACAGATGACAGCTCATTTCACACTACAAACTGCGATGGTCCAAGTTAAAGGTGCAATATTATGATGAAGTAGCATGTCTAATTGCATGCATTCTACAAAAAACATTACATATTTTGTAAGGGCAGCTGTAGTATGTACGGACAGTAAAAAGAAAAGGTATGCAATTTAGAACGCAGCCCTCAGCTCTATAAATACCTCACTTTCTTTTTTACTCCTGTCATTAATACTGCAGCCACTAGAGGACATCATCACTATGAAAAATAAATATGGGCCCTAACAAGCTGCTAGAATAAATGACCTTTGGGCACAATTTTTTGGCAGAACAGTGTTTTTATAAGGGATACACACACAAACTTGAACAAGATATTTTGATAAAGTTAAATTAGATTCAAACTTCATAGCATGCTTTATGTTGCAAAGATGGCCCTAAAGTATCATACCAGAATCTAATAAGTCTAAAAAGCACTTTTAAGTCAGGATCAGTTCTATGATTAAGATAAAGCTAAAGCTTAGTGGTTAGCAGTTGTGAGAGAACAACATCGTTGAACTATATGAAAAACTACGATATCCTGAGCATAAAATGTGAACGGGTCTCCACCAATACAATGTTTGCATTCAGCCCCTTAAAGAAGACAAGCATGGGCTTCAAGAACTGAAGGAGCCACATTTGTGACAGAAGAACAAAAAGGCTCCTATTGTTAAATCCACCATTTCCCCTTCATATTTTTCCAATTATTTTTTTGTTTGGAAGGATTTCAGGCTCATACTGAAAACGTGTTTCCACTAAAATTCTTCTTCTACCTCCCCTGTGTCTCCCCCTCTTTCTACCATTCAGTTTTTTCCATGTTTCTGTGTCTGTTTCTGTCTGTGCCACTCTTCCTGTCTCTTTTGCTCTCTTTGACCCCCAAACTACCTAAAATGTACTCACAACAGCATTAAGGACTTCAATCCCCCCAGGGGCACTTGTGGTCCACGTTCCCAGAGAGTAACAGAGCCTTTACGGGGACATGCTGGAACAAATGACAGAGACCGTCTCTGCATGCGAGGCACCAGATACACAGATGGGCACAGATCAAGGAATCAAAATTATGGAGATCCACAGTACCACCATCATGGTACAGCAACGTGGCTTTTAGATGTTATGCCACCATGACTGCCGCTACCCACAATGTGTGTAGATGTTCGTATGTCTGGCATGGAAACTGTCTGAAGTCATATCATGATATACATAAATGTCATGGGAGTGCACGGTTTCGCTGAAACTGATCACATTGTAGCAGGGGTGGCATTAGGGCTAGTGTGTTAATGTGTTTAATGTGCAAATCAATAACTTATTTTTGCTCAAAACAATGATAAAGTTCAAATTTAATCTTGTGTGACTTGGTGGAAATGAGGAACAAATGACTCAGTGTGTTAAGTTCTGATTATTTCCACATTTCACATTGTTGTAAATCTAGACCAGGCACACGCACAGACTCAGAAATTTATTAAACACTTTTACATTCACTGAAACTGACTTGTTTCCCCTCCATAAAATAGCATCTGCCACACATGGCAGTCAATAGATGACATTCAACTGCTGCCAAGGCTTTCAGTCATCCGAACTCACGCCTTTGTATCTGTCATTGATTCTGACTGCAAGATGGCATAATCAAAAGTGTAAAAATAGCACCAGAGTAAAGAGGAAACCGCTAAAAAATGCATACACACTTAGCGCAGTGTGTGTTCTTCTCCTTCCGTTCCTTTAATCTGCAGGAACTTCAGAGGCAGCGAGGCCACAGTGAGAGACAGCTATAGAAAGAGTGAGAGAGGGGAGCGAGAGAAACCACAAGCACCACAGAGCTGTCAAAAAGCTGGGACTCATGTCCAACATCTAACCATCAGAGCAATACTCACAGACTAAATGGGGTGACAGTTGAAAGGAAACTGGGGTGGTGAATTGTGAGGCACAGTTCTTTGTTTTCTGCCTTCCAGGAGGTAAGCAGACACATTGCACATTAGAGGAGAACCAGGCTGTTCCTGCTACATTTTGTTATTTGTTTCCCCATTTGGGAAAACGTGTGGCAGTGTGCAGGGAGTTTGAGACTCAACAGAGCTGAAAGTGTCAGATAGGCAGGAGCACGATAAACAAGTGACATAGTTTTGTATGGAAGCAGTTGTTCTTATCAAATCCTTTAATAGCCGAATGCAAAAGCTTGGATTGTTTGATTATTTCTGCTGCAACACGGTGAGACAATAGTAGTTTTGATAATGTCATGCTCCATCAAGGTCAATTTAAATAACAAGACTATGTATATTTTACTCTAAGATATGCAGAAAGTTTATTATGACAATCATCCACTGTAAATTATACTATTGCATACTTCCTAAACTAATTTAGTTCTAACACAATGTTTGTTGAAGGGTTTTGTGGTTTGCCAACTTTTTTAAAACTCTCAACACCTCTATAGTCCTTTTTACATCTCCTGTAATTGCTTATTTTATGATGCTGTGTAATTCTCTTCTTTGTGGCTCTCTAATACTTTCACCTGCAGTAAAATATCTCCCCTTTCTTCCCTCTCCTCTGTGCACCAATCCTCTTCTATTTTTCTTTATTTTGTTTAACTGCATGATTTGGCCCTGACTTCTGCTGCAGAGTAAAAAAAATAACCTCACCATTAACAAATGCATTTTGTCATAAAATTATTTCCACAGTACAATATAACCTAAGAATTTCTAAGCACACAGATATGAAAATGTAAGATATCATCTTGTAATAAAATTGGGAAAAAACACATAAGAATTAGCTCTAGTAATTGCATATATATAAAATATATAAAAACATATTTGAGGACAAAATACAATGAAATTTGTAAATTATCTTGTGACATTTATTGCCTTCCGTCAGGCTCCAGAGGGAAAGTCCTGCTGGAACTGAACTCTGGGGGTCAGATTCACTCCACCTCTGCCTTGGGCCAAAAACATGACCTGTGACACCAGAGCCCTTCTTCTCATCTGGACTCATTGTCATGTTAGCTAATTAGATATCACCTGCCTGGCCTCCGTAAACATTTAAATCTCCTTAGTGATCACCTCAGCTGTTCCACGGGTCATTTTGCAAGATGGGTGACTGGAAGAGGAGCCTGTATTTGGTTGGTTTGTTCCTAAAAACACATGCTGACCAAAATCTAAATTTATTCCATAATGGTTGAGCAAGAGGAAAATGGAAAAAACATGTTAAGTATACTCAGAATGTACTGAGCCATTTCATGAAGACCTGGTAATGTAGTCTATTTTTGAAAATAGTGGATCCTTCTTGAATTTCAGCAGTCCCAGAGTCAGGGATTAGAGAGTGTCACTAAGATCGCCCATGCTGCAAAAGAAGTACTGTCCTCTAAAAGAAGAAGAAGAAGAAGAAGAAGAAGATGAAAAAAATCCAGTATAACCAAGGCTTGTTACAGAGGTTTATATTGCACTTCTAATTCAGGTTTTTGTGTGTATACAGTATATCTATGCTGTATATGTATTATGTGTTGTTTAACTGGGTATAAAAGGACAGGCAGATACTCACATGCAAATATTCAGCATACAGTATCTATAAAGAAATCTTAAATTGATATATATATATAAAATCAAAACAGATTTTACATATATATCAAAACTGAAAGACCCTCCACTGTGCTGCTCCAAATTGTGGTTGGATGCATCCTTTTCAATAAATCCGTTTGCCTGAATAAACCTTGAGATGCGTCTAGAGCATGATTGAAGTCAAGAATGTTGTTTGGAACATTTCGGTTAAAAACAATACACTTGTTGGGTCTTTCCTGTCAAAAATACCACAAGAGGAATACGCGTTCACATGACATGCATGTCGGTAAGAAGACATACACGCACATACAGAGATTTGAAAACGTATATACACATATACGGCACATAAATACAAAAGAACAAGAGAGATGGGAGGAAGAGAGCAAAGCCAAATACTTGCCCAAGAGTCCACTAGTTGTGTCACTGTTTGACAAATTGTTCCACCTATAGTAAACACAACCCTCAATGGTTAGGCTCCAAATAAGGCCTTTACACACCACACAAGATCTTACATCCCTGCTGAACTTCTGTAAAATATCTGTTTTTGTTATTATCTCTCTCGTTCTCTCTCTCTCTCCCATCTCTCTATTGAATGGTCTCAATTTATGTTTTTTATTTCTGTTTCATTTTTTTGAGAGCACACAGCACAATAAACACTGACATAAAGGGCAAATTATCAATTCATATCATTTTACCCATCATAATGAGACACATTTCCACCACCAAAGAGACCATCTGTGAATCCCTGATGAGTGTCTTCTGTGAGGGAATGGAGACAATTGAAATGCTTTAAACTGACAGCATGGGCATCATTATGTCATGTAAACAGGCCTGGCATCAAAGCATCCAACATCACGCACACTTGTGGTTCAGCCATGGTCTCAGCTATGAGAGCGGGGCTCTAAGTGTGCTATTTTGCTGCTCTTCTACTATATAGACCACACTGGAATATTTTCCACAGTGTCTTCAGAGCAGAGCAAATGTTACCAGCGATGTCAGAGTGAATCTACTGACTGGCTGTCTGCTGACTAGGAGTTTTCTCAAAAAACCCCACCAAAATTTAACATTGATTAAAATTAGTCATTTTATCTTTCTTTATATGTATGTATTTATTTTTATGCTGTGTCAGACTTTATATTCTTAATATCACTTTAAAGTAATTTGCATCCAAAAAGGGGAAACAGATGTACTTGCACAACATTCATGCTATAGTTCAGCTAGAACTAAATCTTCAGCTGCATCAAGTTGATACCAGTTAATATAGAACTAAACAGCTCAATATTCTACCTCAACAGTCATGTGTGGCTCTTATTT
>OMNN01082263.1:0-31432 GCA_900302755.1 Chromis chromis | reverse complement strand
TAGCACAATTCATACACAGGGCAATTCAAAGTGCTTAAAAAGTAAAGTTAAAAAGTTAAAGCACAATAAAACATAGACAATTTTAAAAACACACAACTACAATTAAAATATAATCAATAGAACAGTGCAGATAGGACACCTTCAGTTGTCATATGCACAGCTAAACAGAACTGTTTTCAGCCTGGACTTAAACACTGTCAGAGTAGAGGCCTGTCTCACGTCATCAGGAAGACTGTTCCAGAGTTTAGCTGCATGGAACTGAAATGCAGCTTCACTGTGTTTAGTTCGGACTCTGGGCACCAGCAGAAGACCTGATCCTGAGGTTCTCAGGGTCCGAGATGGTTCATATGGGACCAACATGTCAGAGATGTACTTTGGTGCTAGACCATGGAGAGACTTATACACAAGCAGAGCTGTTTTAAAGTCTATTCTCTGAGCGACAGGAAGCCAGTGCAGAGACCTGAGCACAGGACTAATATGGTCGTACTTCCTGGTTCTAGTCAGGACCTGAGCAGCAGCGTTCTGAATGTACTGCAGCCGTCTTACCGCTCGTTTAGAGAGTCCAGTGAGAAGGCCGTTACAATAGTCTAACCTGCTGGAGATAAATGCATGGAGAAGTCTCTCTAGCTCAGGTTTAGACAGTAAACCTTTGATTTTAGCAATGTTTTTGAGATGGTAAAAGACTGATGATGTTATTGATTTAATGTGACTGTTAAAGTTTAGGTCTGAGTCCATTGTTACCCCTAGATTCCTGACCTGATGTTTAGGTTTTAAAGTAAGAGATTCAAGATGACTGCTGACACTTTCTCTTGGTTTTTGTGGGCCAAAGACTATGATCTCTGTCTTGTCTGGATTTAGTTGGAGAAGCGCTTTTTAGTTATAAAGCGCTGACTACAGTGACGGCAGCCAGACGGTTCCATTTTCTCTCTTTATGAACATGCATTTGAGTCTGCTTAAGCAAATACGTCCAGTCTAACTGCAGCAGGATTGGTTCCATCTCTGGGTTTTTATGTTACTGACTGACTGCAGAATAAAGAACACAATGATCATAAACGTTTACTACTCTGCTCCCACTCCCATCTGCCCACCCCAGGGCTCTAAAGTCCAACATGTAAGTGCCGCAAGACTCTTGGGGATTTGTGATAGGAGCAGCTCCTGAACTCCACTTTCCATTTCAAACAACTTCAGACATAGTTTTGCAAAATTTCGATCATTTTCTCAATTAATCTAACAGTTTTTTTGGTCTATAAAATGTCAGGAAATGATGAATAAGTTTGATCCGTGTTTCCACAAAGCCCAGGATGACGTCCTCAAAGGTCTTGTTCTGTCCACAACCCACAGATATTTAGTTTATTGTCATAGAAGAGTAAAAAGAGAAGAGAAAATCTTCAATATTCAAATTTAAGAAGCTGGAATCTGAGAAATTAATCATGGCAGCTGTACTTGTAAACAGTTGTTTTTTTATCATTAATTAATCTGCTATGATTGGGAGGATGTGGCTCAGGTGGTAGAGCGGGTTGTCCACTGATCACAAGGTTGGTGGTTCGATCCCGGCCCCTCCACATGCAAAATTGTCCTTAGGCAAGACATTGAACTCCAAGTTGCTCCCAATGGCAGACAGGAACCTTGCATGGGAGCTCTGTCATCATTGATGTGTGAATGAGAAACACATTGTAAAGCACTTTGAGTACCACTAGGATTGAAAGGAGCTATATACTGTAAGTGCAGACCATTTACCATTTATGATTGTCTTTAATAATATGACTCTGGTTTCCACGCAAAAATAATATCCATTTTAACTGGCCTAATCATCCCCTACTAAGATAAAGAGCTAGTTCATGAAGATGAAATAGCTGGTGCCACTAATCCGGGATGGAAAAGCACTTACAGCATTGTTTAGTCTGTGACTTGTAAGGAAGTAGTGAGAGCGCAAATCACAGCTTACAAGAGATCAAAGCAGCGTCTTCATACATCTTATTTTGTCTGTCTAAAGGAATCCAAAACCCAAAGATATACCATATACCTCACATTTGAGAAACTCTAACCAGGAAAACAAGTGCTGTAAATAACTGCTAAAACAATTAATCTAACCTTTATTGATCCCCTGGGGAAATTCCTTCTCTGCATTCATCCTATTCAAAGTTAACCTTAACTATACATACTAGGAGCAGTGGGCTGCCGTGGTGCAGCACCCGGGGAGCAGTCAGGGGTTAAGGGCCTTGCTCAAGGGCCCACAGTGGTGGTGACTGGGACAAGCGGTCGCTCTGACTTTCCCACCTCAACCTCTTGCCAGTCCGGGGACTTGAACCGGGTAGTTACAAGTTTGCTTCACAAACCACTAGGCCACCACTGCTCCCCCTATTCATATAAATGTATAATTCGTTGGTTCCCAAATGCCCAAACTCCAGATCAGTAATGTACACTTCACCTCTCGATGCCAACTTTGCCAGTTAGCGAAGCATTCGGCTGGTTTTGTCACACAGATCTGGCAACCCAGATATCAAGTCTTAAGCCTCCGGAGATGAAAATTAAAATCGTGGTGCCAAAATTTTAAATAAGACAAACTCCACCACAAAAGTTAGTTGAAATTCTTTGTATTTTTTCTACATTACTCTGCACATCTACTCTAGCAAGACGTTTCACCATGCTGAATGTATCCTCCAACAACTCTGTACTGTTTCTGAGCCATGCTGCATTTAATTTCTTGATCCAGTATGTTTCATTTTCCCCTTTGCTCGGGGTAAACGCTGCCTGCAGTTCAGCCGAAAGCACCAAATGCTGTGTTTTTTAACAGTATCTGGTGCAAATGCTTTATTTTTAGTGACTATTTTAACCGAGACTTGTAGAATAAAGAGATTTTGATGAAATATCATAATTTCAAGGATTTGTTGCTTTTTCTGATGAACTGTATGTTCAAAGCTAAAAATCTGACTTTTTTTGTCTGCTTTACAGTTTCTGACTTGGATAAATGTTGTAATATCAAAAAAAACATGCATTTTAAACCAGCTGGTGGGTTTTGTTGTTCAGAAATTTAGCATTAGAACACTGAAGTCACCTTTGCATTGGCTTAATGGCAGCTGCTCTTTGTTTAGATCATTGTCCAGTTATATTTGTGCACGTTACCCAACACTTCTTATTATTACTTTACTAATATACTCTCCACTCTGTTTTCTGCCACAGTCTTAAGTCTTTGCTGCATATTACAGTTAATGCTACACTCAGTTAACTTCCACTTTTGACATGTTTTCACTGTATTTTGCACACAATTAAAATGAAAACTGAGCAGAAGCTTGAAGAGTTATGTTGTGTAGCGAGCGATGCACACTTTTCTCATCATTAGACGTAAAAGTGCTGATCTGTACTTTCAACAGATGGTCTGAAATCATCACACTTTTGCGTCGAGATGTGTGTGTTTGTGGAGTTTATGTGAAATCTGTGTGAGTCTGTGGATTTGCTGGTGGCTCTTTGTTTGGACACCTGTGTGACCAGCAGCAGCTAAAGCCCCCGGAGATGGAAATGGATGCTATATGTTGCTCGGTGTGTTTTCTGTGTGTTATCACGGAGCTTCATGAGTGTAAACGCGATAGTTTGTGTCTCTGCCGGTCCATTAAAGTGAACAACACAGGATGTGTGTCAGTTTGAAACATCGCAGGGGACGCTGTGTGTTATCCCGAGGCCCCGAAGGTACGCCGGTGTGTGTGTGTGTGTGTGTGCGTTGTGTGCAGTGCACGGAAGCGTGACTGAGCCAGAGGCAAAGGAAGGTCACCTCACGTGCACAGCTCGGTGGAACAGCGCCTGGCGAGCGTGCACGAGAAGCCAAGCACCAGCAGTCTCCCAAGGACAACAAAGTGCTTATCCAGGAGAAAAAAGAAAAAAAAGGAGGAAGGCAGCGGAGCTCTGTGATCACACACACATAAACACACCTCAGTGTTCATATAGACTCACATGTACAGACATAAACAGAACAACAAGCCTCTTAACGGGCGCTTTCATGCCTTTTTTCTCTTAACATCTATATCATCCACTCTCACATTCACCATAAAGGATTTATCCGGGCTGGTTCTCTGCTGCAGTGTCACAGAGCGGCTACTTTGTGTTTAATACAGTTAAATGATATGAAAAGGTTCGCTGCAAACTATTAGAGGAATCTGTCACATATACATTTATGGCACAATAATATTAAACATGGCTGAATTCCATTTAGCTGCTTCAGTTTTAGAGTCTTGTCATTTCTTACTAGGACTCTTAAACAGAACAGAGTTATTGTTTATGTTCTTAGAATCTCCTTCTGTGCATTTCTTGCTATTATAGGTCAAAATATTAGCTTGTAAAAGGTCTGACTGATATGTTTTTTCTCAGGGCCAATGTTAAGACCAATAGTCAATACGTAGAACCAGTAGGAAAAATAAAAATCTCAGTGCCAAATTTTAGAATAATACATCCTCAAATACAAAACCTAGTTGAAATTCTTTGGCTTATTTGTTCTACACATGTTTAATCATATTATAACTTTTCAATATTTATATCTTTTAGTGCTGATTGGCTGTTAATTGTGATGTGTAACCAATCAAATAGTGCAAGAAATGAGAGAAATAAGTGAGGAGGTTGTCCTGCCAGGTTTGTGGAATACTATGTTAAAATACGAGAATTTGCAGGATGCATTGTTTTGGCAAAATGTAGTGTCAGACGGCAAAGAAAGAATTGATGCAGATTTACTGGGAGAGACTGGAAATGCAAAGGTTTGAGCTGCTGATAGGTGTTATCTGTCACGAATAAGGGGCGGCTGTGGCACAGGTGGTAGCGTGGGTTGTCCACTGATCGCAAGGTTGGTGGTTCGATCCCCAGCCCCTCCACATGCTGAAGTGTCCTTGGGCAAGACACTGAATCCGAAGTTGCTTCCAATGGCAGGCAGGCATGGAAGTCTGTCGCCATTGGTGTGTGAATGAGAAACACATTGTAAAGTGCTTTGAGTACCACTAAGGTAGAAAGGCACTATATAAGTGCCGACCATTTATACATATACATAAATATTTATTCACATCTTGCATTCAGCTAATCTAGTTTCTTCTTAATTATATATTAACGCAATTTGATTGTCAGCATAGTCAAGCAACTAAATAGCCTGTTAGCCTATAAACTATTTAGTTTTTCCAGCATCTTGGACACAGTGTGGTGTGTTTTTTGTAGTTGTTACTATTACTATATTAGTATTATTATTTGCACTAGTTTTTATATTATTATTATTTTCGATCTGTGTGCCTTTTTACTGTCTGACTCTATGGTGCTGTACTACTGGAACCATAATTTCCCTGAGGAAACCATCCCAAGGGATTAATAAAGTTCTATCTATCTATCTATCTATCTATCTATCTATCTATCTATCTATCTATCTATCTATCTATCTATCTATCTATCTATCTATCTATCTATCTATCTATCTATCTATCTATCTATCTATCTATCTATCTATCTATCTATCTATCTATTTTATTACAATCAGGTGCTTGACTTTGCAAATCACAGGATAAATCACCAAAATATACTGCCAAAGTGCTATGATATTTCTTGTACTGACACATGATTTTCTATTGCTGGCTTGGCTGTTTATTTTATATTTTCTAAATTTGTACAAGTAGGTCATAAACAACTGCGTGAACGAAGTCCTCAAAGGGCCTTTATATTATAGCAGTGGCCTCACATTAAGGCACTGCTATAATAAAAACAGAGTGAACCACCCTGCATAATATTTATTTGAGCTTAAATTACTGAGCACAGTAACTTTCTACTTTATTTTCTTCTTTTCTTCATCCTAACTGTACCTGTGGACAAGAATCTCCACAATTTCCAAACTGTGGTTGATATTTCATCCAAAAAAACGTCAATATAAGTGATATTAAATTAAACTGCTTCACCTGCTGCCGTTTGGTTTTCACATTCGGCCCCTGAATGCAACAGATTTTTGAGAGGCAGTGCCACAATGACAAGAGGTCGCGCTGTGAGCACAGTTTATGTAAGAGACAGTCATGGTTCAAGAAGTCCTGCCCAAAGACCTTAAGGCGCGAGACAAAGGCAGTCAGCCACTGATGAAATGTTGTAATTGCTGAGTTTGTACAATTACAGAGGGTGATGGGGGTGATGTCAGTACACTAGGAGTCAAAGAAGGGTCACAAAGCTTCTTTGTTTTTGTTTGACCAGGACGCACTTCATTTAATGTTACTGTCACCACTTTTGTCTGACAATTTGACATTGGCAGCTCAAGGCGTTGCTGTGAGGGCAAGACAACAACAATAACTTCTCTGACTCATTCATTGCCTATTGGACTGTTGCATCAAACTGAGTTCTAACATTCAATTTGTTCCTGCTGCTTAAGTCACCAAAGGTTTATAGTTATTGACATATTTATGCACAAATGTGAGGAAAATATAATCCGACTCACCAGTGTACGTCCATTTGGCCGCTGAAAAAAAAAAAAAACCCAGAAAGAAAAGACTTTATAAATACATTACAGTACAATTCCATAGGCTGCATTTGATTAACAAATTGAAAACTAGAAGTTAAGAAAAAATGATCTGCAGAACCAAGTGGTCACATTTCATGTCTTCTTAAGTGCAAGAGGATGGAGACACCTGCCTTCAAGCATCCTTCCTGCTCAAGACCCTGCAAGCGCTATCTAAACACTAATCCAGAAGTGCTTCTAAAGTTTTTACAATCTCACATCTTGTTAGACTACTCATCAAATGTCTTACCATGCAGGACGCCCAGTAAAGTCAGCTGCAGCAGGACGATGGGAGTGGAGCTCTGGAAGTGCATGTTGGTGCCCTGATGTCAGCCCGGTGCGGTGCAGAGCAGGAGTTTGGAGCAGCAGTGCGCTGCCTCCAAACCGGCTTTTATACTCATGTTGTCAGCTTCATTGTAGCTCGCACTGACGTCAGAGCAACAACAAAACCAGCCTCCAGAGTGATTCTGTCCACCGGAGAGTGACAGCTGCTCAGCGGCCACCGCATCCAGCACAGCCCCTCATTTACGGTCTGTGTCAGGAAAATGCATGTGTAGAAGCAGCGCATGTGCAGCCGCTCGGTACTGACAGGTGAGCAGATGGCAGCTAAGATTTATTTATTTATTTAATTGTTCTGAAAACGTTCTGAAAAGTTCTGCAAAGTTCAAGTAATGTTTTCAGTTGGAGGTTTGTTCTTTTTGTAGTTCCTAAAACGTTCCCTTTAAATGCAAGAAAAGTTCTCTATAGACATCGTTGCACTAATGTCCTTACAACGTTTTCTAAATGTTGCATTGAGAACATCCTCCCTTTGTTGTCTGGTAA
Source organism: Chromis chromis (assembly GCA_900302755.1). Lineage (NCBI taxonomy): Eukaryota > Metazoa > Chordata > Actinopteri > Pomacentridae > Chromis > Chromis chromis. Next base: position 24,114 of record OMNN01082263.1, on the reverse strand, counting down.
TGTTTTATGAATTTTTTTTAAAAAAGAACCCCAAATAATGTGTTACCTCAGCAACGTCCCCAGAACATCCCCAGAACATTGCAGGCAAAAAGTTTTGTGGACATGTCACAATACAGGAAGGCACTCAAAAAAATAACTCATTGGATGAACTCAATTAAATTGTGGGCAGGATTTCCATCCAATATATATGTATCCCCAATCCAGTCTAACATCATCAAAGGAGTGTGATTTAACTGAGTTAGTCCAACTCAACTCTTTCAAATACAGCTAAATTAAAATGTTTCTTCTCAGTAAATGCAACAGTTTTATGCCTTTTCAACTCAGATTAATGCAATTATGTGGACATAAAATAATGTAAAATTATTTTACATTTGATCCCCCTTTAAGCCACGAGACATGAGACAAAACCTGCTTAAAATGTTTTTATTTCAAACTTGCAAGAGTGGTCAAAACTGAACACTAACTAACATGCCTGCATGTCTTATATGCTTACTTTAAGGCTAACAAATAAAGACTGAGCAGGAAATGAAAACAGGAAAAAACTGAATAATATCTCTATTTGTGTCGCACTAAGCTACAAATCGACAATATAAAGTTGCTTTGACTTATTCTTTGAGATACTGGAGACTGTTTACATTCCTAAATTATTTTATACTTCTTTAAGTTCTCTTCTTTTTTTCTTATTGCCCGTGCTTTTAGCAGTGCCACACCTGGTTTCTGCAGGTATAAGGTTGGTTTTGGTTCAGTTGCTTGGGCACCCACTGACCAGCCATGTTCTCTCAGTGCACCTCACTCATTAAGTTAGCCTAATAAATACATAAACACAAACTGCAGTCAGAATACACCCCATACGTAATTCTTAAATAGTTACCTTCTAACACTGTAGCTTCATGATTAGATTACAGTCCGATAGCATTTTCCTCTCTATTAAAAATTGCTTATTTGTTACTCCACATGAATTCTCAATATCAGAGTCTGACACAAGAAAGTTTATTTATTTTTTGCATTTTCACAAAAAGTGGAAAGCTTTTCTGTGCTCACCTTAAGTTTGACTTAAATTTTTGACATTTCTGTACCAGCAGTAAGTAGCAGGGGGATTTGCTGGCATGGTTTGGGTCCACTTGTTTCCCTTGGAGTGAAGAGTCACTGCAAATCAATACAAAGGTGTTCTGAGTGATCACGTTTATCCTGTGATGAAACAGTTCTATCCTGATGGGAGTGGCAATGTCACCATCAATGGGACACGAGGATCACTGAATGGTTTGATGTGTATGAAAATAATGTGAATCATGTGCTGTGGCCTTCACAGTCACCAGATCTCGACCCAACTAAACACCATATGGGATATTTTGGACTGACGTGTTATGCAGTGCTCTCCACCACCACCATCAAAACACCAAATGAGGGAATATGTTTTGGAAGAAAGGTGTTCATCCCTCTAGTCTATCTATCTTCTATCTATTCAAAAAAAGCAGTTTTTCCTTTGACCTATGATTAAAGATGAAACTTTTACACCATGAGAAAGCTGATAGAAGTATTTCAGCCAGAATGATAAAATAATAGAGTAACTGAATGTGGTAACTCCTACGTGGGGAAACAGGCACAAACACCATATAATGAGAAAAATAACCAACCACAGTGAACTGTTGACCAACAACACGCCTCAGTCTGTCTGTACAGGCTGCTGCTGTCACCTTGGTGGCAATAAACTTAGACGGAGGTTTTGCAAATGTAACGTTTAATTAATAATGCTGTGTTCATACTTATTATATCTGCTAATGCCGTTATGTAACAAACAACACCCTCTAGGCTATAGAAGAAGTTATAAAAGGATGAATCGTCTATGGCTGCCATTAACTTTTGTTTCGATTGCCGGTGTCACCATTAGGGAAATGTCCGTCCAAAGGTCAGTAATGAGTCCCCACTCCCACTGTAGTTTACAACCCTCACTCACTCCAGGAAAAGACAGCACACAGACAAGCAGCAAGATGAAGAACCTTCTGTTTTTGGGGATTGTTTTTGCAGCGTTCACCATCAGCCATTCACAACTTCAAGGTAAATCAAACTATTTTCTGCTTTAATTACAGCTTATTTTAATAAAAACAAGAAGCCGACCTGAGGTTTACTTTTCGCAGTAGGCCTAGCACATGGACGAATCTTTAGTGAAAAATTAAGAACTCTTGTGCATTTTGCTTTTGTATAACTTGTATGTCTTTCATTTGTTTCTTATCACCTATTTTAATTGAAACTAAATCGCGAGATAAACCTTTAATCATTTCAGAGTAACAAGACGGTTATATTAACTTTCAGTTTTTCTGAGACATGACTGACTAAATAAACTGTAGGCTCAATTATACATAGTAATGCTTGAGATTGTGTCTCACCTTTCTCTGACTTTATGCTCACGTTATGACTTGCAACTGAAACCAGCAATGATCGTCTTTAGCTGTAACCAAAAGAGAAATGATGGTATTTACTGCAGGTTTACTCTCCTGGAAATGTTATTTACATACTCCTAACAATTGAACAAAGCTGACTGGACAATTCCTCCCTCTATAATTCTAAACTTTTAAACACTGAGATCATTTCTGTCTGAGCCTGACTCTTATGAGCAGGATGACCTAAAACTATGTCAACCTGCAACATCGCTCAAAAGGCCCAGATCTTCAGGCACCCAGGCGGGGACAGCTAGTTACTTTGTTAGTTGGTTAAGTAGTTAGTTTCCCTCCAAAATCAAGTGTATTTGGGGTAAAATAACCGTTTGAAACCACTTCCCTTCGGCGAAACCTATGATGGGCGGGAGGGCCGAAAAAGGAACCATAAATGACACTTTTTATTGCCGTCATAAAAAGAGGGAGTGGGTCTCTGGAGATGAGGTTAGTTAAATATTAGTTAAATGTCTGTTGATTATTTGTGAATCATATAGTAACTGTGTAATGGTCCGTCTTTCATCAACAGTACTTCTGAACGAAATACTTGAAAACCAAAGCATCACATTTTACTTTTAGTGAATCAAAAGTAACTGACACTTTATTTTTTTTATCACCCACCAGACTTCTGTTCGTTGCCTGCTGATGAAGGTGAAGGCACAAAGTTCGAGTTTTCTCTGTTTTATGATCTCGCCAAAGACCAGTGCAATCCTTTCCTGTACAAAGGCAGCGGAGGAAATGCTAACCGTTTCATAAATGAAAGAGAGTGCATAAGGAACTGTTCCGTCAATGCAGAGAAGATCTACCCCAGGGATGGTAAGAGGAAAAGGAATTGAACATCATTTTGTTTAAATGTCAACACTCTGTTTTAAATGTGCAAAAACAAAAAAACAAAACAACAAAAAAATCTAGTGGCTTTTTCAGAGATTATCAAAAAGAGATGAAGACATACAAAAAGAAAAGTCCTTCTTTCAGGCCTTCTGAGGACTTTGGAGCATGAATTGGCTATTGAGGTCGAGTTTTATGGCCTACAAGATCATAAGAGGCCTACAAAATCATAAACCGTCGTTGATTACAACTGAGAGATAGAGATAGAGATAGAGAGACAGAAAGAGAGAGAAAGGTCTACTTGGGTATCTGCCTCACCCAGATTTTAGACAGGAAACACTGCTTCTATCTGAAGGGGAGCATGTTTTATGTTAGAGCCATAAAACGTATCAGTGCTAAATTGTGTCAATTTAATTGACACAAATATCCTTAAGGTTTACTTTTTCATAAACTTTTCACATGTAATTGTTTCACGTCCTTAGAAGCTGTAGGAAAGACACATGTCAGCATTGAATGTTAGTGATACGCCACCAAGTGGTGAAAGAGCAGGACTAGTTAAAACAGACCAAAGCTGGGTAAAGTCTGAATCATCGTATTACTGAGCCGGTTTTATAGTAGAACCTTGTCGACATAATCATTCTCATTTGTGATTTTTGTATTAATATTATCAAAAAACCTTTGTATGATGACTAATAATGAGGATGATGTTTTTCCTACTCAGAAACCCAAGCTTGCTACTTCAAAAAGTTAGTAGGTGGATGTAGTGGCAAATATTTGAGGTACTACTACGATCCAGTTCATGACAAATGCAAAAAATTCTTGTGGACCGGATGCATTGGAAACGGAAACAGATTTTTTGACTATAACAGCTGCAACAAAACCTGTGATGGCGTCCACGGTGAGCATACATCTTTCTCTTAGATTTTTGGTCGCTATATATATCATAACATATCAGTATGTCATTAAATTTTTTTTTACCACTAATGAGTCAAAAACACAGCACAGTGAGATCATGTCTTTTAACAAACTGATGTTAATTGTTTTGGTCCTCAGGTGATGGTGATGAGCCGGAGGAGGACGAGCCAGACACTCCTATTGGTCAGTAGACACACAGTCATCTCAGTGCACAGTCCTAATTTACAATATAATCTCACATCCCATGTAACATGAATCTTCTGTCGCCCCTAACAGCAATCATCTGTGGAGTGCTGCTGGGCGTCATTATCGCTGCCATCTTTATAACTGTGGCCGTCCTGACCGTTCAGTCAAAGTAAGATGATTTTTCTTTGTATTTTTTCCTTTCTGCAACTGAAAAGCAAGATGATAGCTTACATTTAGCCGCTGCTCTTCTAAAATATTTTTTCTATTCATTGAACGTCCCCAGGAAGAAGAAATCGAACAAGAAGGGCGCAGGAAAAAGTAAAGACGTCCAGTCTGAATCACCTCTTCAGGAAAATCAGATTGAAATGGCATAAATAACCTCAATATAGCAACATGTGGAGTTTTCAGCTTGGTTTTGCGTAATAATTCTACTAGTGTTGGTATGAAACATATCACGGTTGCTACTTAGTCGCTGCCATTTTACTCAGTTTTCTATTTTGTTTTAAGTACAAAGGAATGTTTCTTGGATTGCATCATTTTCCTTAAAGCTTTCTGCCATACTTTCAATCAGTATAATCGATGAATTAATAAGCCAAAAAATGGATTAATCAGTGAAGCAGTTTTTCCAGGAAAACCCCAAAGCACTTCCTATTCTCTCAGCTTTACAAATGTTAGGATTTCCCGCCTTTCTTTGTCTTAAATAATAAACTGAATATATTTGGGTTTTGCACTGTTGGTCAGACTGAACAAATTATTTGAGATCCGATGAACTGGGACACATTTCTCACAAACTCTGATACATTTTTAAAGACAAATTCAATCAACATCAGAGAACATAGTTGAGTTTCAAGCTGAAAAGAAACGCACCCATTACTCAGAGGACTTTTGGGAAAAATATCCATTTGAACTAAGTCAGTGTTTTAGACAAACACTCAAGCATAAACAAAAGCAGACCTACACCATTGCTCGAAACGCTTCTAACAGTGTGATCTCATAATCATTTCAGTGTTTCCAAAATATAACTGAATCATCACCTGCCGATTCTGCTGAAAACGGAAGTCTTCTGAAGGGACGTGCCAATTCAAAGCCCAACACATGTATTTAGAACTGTTTTTGTACAGTGATGCCTTGTGCACTCTCTGTTATTACATTTTCCTGCTCAGCATTTGTGAATCTTTTGTTTTAGGTTGTAAAGATCTCGACACAAAAATGTAAAAAAAAAGAAAAAAAAGAAAAAAAAAAAGAAACTTTTCACATTTACTAACATTTATCCTAAATTTTGCAGACACATTTTATTGCTTGCTCATGTACTGTATTTGTGATATGAAAATTATTCTTGATACTGAAGATACTCAACGCCTTATTTTAGGGGGAAATGTGCTTTTGGAGGTCCAATTTTGTATTGTTTAGAGTAGGTGGTGTAAATATCTAATGAACATCTTCATTAACATCTATGTTTAGTGCTAAAATCTTCTCAGTGTTGTTTAAGAGAATACACCGCAGGGCCTTCTTTTTAAGGTGCTTTTGTACTTTTTGAGTTACAGCAGGAATGAAACAAGGCATTGTTTGATTGATTCAATAAAATATACTGTTGGAGTTCACTGTGATGTTATTTTTGTCACTTTTACATTCTAACACTTCTTATAATGTTGAATTCCTTTATGAACTTGTTTTGTTTTAGATCAGTTTGCAGTAATTTTGCTGAATGTCCTAACTTGCATCAGGGACTGGATTAGAAGCCAAAGGTTCACCCACCTGGACAGGTTATGGTAATATTACTGGTTACTATGTTAGTTAGTGATAAATGTTTGTTTTGTAACTAATTAAAGTTATTTGCACCATTAAAGTACAAATCTGCAAAGCTGGGACCTGTATTATTTTCTAATGATCTGGCCCCATCTTGTAGAGGGGCACTGAGACTTTTCTCAATAATGTTGTGTTGAGCTAAACTATCACAGTAGGTGCAGTGGCAGAACTGAACAGGAACTTGGTGGGAGGGTCAGTGGCCCCTAAACAGGCTAATCTGGCCATGTGGATGGCTCAGGTTCGGATCTATTAAAAAACAGCCAACTAGGGTCTTGGTAATGATTTATATGTGCATAAGACCTCTGCAATAAATCTCACAGTTTGACTAAATATAAAAATAAAAATGAAATGTGTTGGACCCATTATGTCATGTGGTAAGACTGTGGGTTCATGTGTTAATGGACCTTAAAGGAAGAAGGTATTTCAAATATAGCTGGTTATATACTGTAGTATAGTAACTGGTTATATTAATTTTATTCAAGAGGCGCATGTTGCAGCTAAACATGATTTGTTTTGCTGATTATGAGTCCCCAGTTATCGATTTGTTGTTTCCATACAGACCCTTTCTATCAGGTTAATCTTTAGAAATTCTTACATGTTATTTTCAAGCCCTTAAGCCAAAGTGTAACGGTAGCATCTGTCCATGTCTCCTCAGTCATGAATTGTCCAGAAAATGAAATTAATTCTTGTTACCTTTCAACTGAAGTGCACTCAGACTTCATGAACATGCTCATTTTAATGTTTTAAATCAACATGTATGCTAAAATAGGAAACTTTGATTTAAAAAAAAAAAAAAAAAAAAAAGGTTATTGTTGAGCAATTTACAGAATAATTCTGATGCCCTAACTCCCAACTTGATAAAATTCTATTTCCATTAATCTCCTTACCACAATATAAGAAAAAATAAGAATAATCAAATATGTATGATGACTCCTTTGATGATTATGTCTTGAGACCACTGTTACACAGGCACCACTGGTGAAATGGGACACCTTATATTCTGATATAAAAAGAGAGAAATTAAAGAAGATAAGTGATGTCAACATTTTAATGTCTTTAAATAATCATACAATGAAAACACAACAATAATACAGAAATACTTATGTGATCCATTAAAAAGTATTGAGCCCTTCTCCTTTCAAAACAATTTGATAAATCATTATTTTATTTAAAATAGAGATGACAATGACAACTGTTAAATTAATTCAACATTCTTCAGTGTGAATTTATTACTGGTTTCTTTACTCCTCTATGACAGTAAACTAAATATATTTGGGTAGTGGACAAAACAAGACAACTGAGGACATTATCTTGGGCTTTGGGAAACAATGATCAACATTTTTCACTATTTTCTGACCACTAATAGGCCAAAAACTAAGTGATTAATCAAGAAAATAATGAACAGATTATTAAATAATGAGAATAATCTTTAGTTGCAGTCCTGATTTCAAAAGATTTGTATATTTATTTATTGAAATTATTTACATCCTTAGTTCCAGCAAGCTATAACATACTTAAGAGAAATTATTATTAATTAATTAATTATAAAGTTAATTCAAATAATCTGTACATAGGACCTTCCCCATAAGAACAAAATGTATCTTGTGTAAAAGTGCACAAGAAGCATGCTTAGGTTGACAACTTTACAGGGTGATTTAAGCATAATGGATGACAACTTTGATATAAAACTAAATGTAAAACCTTGAATATTCCCACACGACTGGGAAAGATGCCCCATTGCCTGGGTAAGAAACTCCTGAGGGGGACAATAATCATAACTTTACATAATGATGTAAAATCACCCACCACCAGGAATTCTTAGCCTTCAGTAGTGAGGAATTCATCAGCAGGGTGTGTCTGTCCTGAAAAGGTGTACATTGCAAATTTCACATATTACAAAAAAAAAAAAAGGAATAATTAATTTTTTGTGGATAGTCCTCCAAATGAACAGCAAAACAAACAACAAACAAACAAAAAACTTAGGAGGGACATCTTACCCCGGTTTAACCTAATTCCTAAATGACAGTGATGTGGTAACATGAGGAGCAAAAGTGTAATTCAGACCGTCAGTTGTCCAACATATTAAGTTAATACAGTAATTAAGCTCTTAATGGGGAGTATCTTCTCAGTCAGTTACTACCGGTATTTCTGTTTCCATTTGCGGTTTGTCTAAACTTGTGGTGCTCCACAACGCACATTTAAGCAATTATTATCAATGCAATACTTACAAGGAAATGTCTTAAAGGCTGTTAGAGTCACTTTCTGTCTCACCGCCACTACCTGCTGTTTGAAGAGAGGAAGCGGCAGCAACCCAACTGCGCATGCGTGACGGCGATCAACTTCCAAACAAGACTCTCAATATGACTTAATTTGGTAAAATATACGCGCCTCCAAATGTCAGTGAATATAAATACAATAGAAGAGGATGATGACTCAGGTACCTACGGGTATGGCCGGGCGGTATGAGCGAAGAAGGAAGCAGTAAAGAGTTTCTCCGAGCAGCTTTTTCATCTTTGTGTTGGCAAACGGCCGAGCCGGCAGACACTGCGTCACTTCCTCAAGTTATTTCCATTTGTTTGTGGCGAGCGCGAGCAGTTATCTGGTAGCTTCTCCACCAAAGATAAGCTTTGTGTTTTAACCTGCAGCATGTCAGCCTGGAAACAGCACTGCTACTGTTTTATCTACGCTGTTTTACTGTGAAATGATGAAAGCCGTGTAGAAGCTACCAAACGTGTCGGCGTTAGCAAAGACAGGAAAAAAACGTGCGATCAGAAGTAGTTGGTCAGCTAGCGTTAGCTAGCTAGTTTAGGTTAATTGGCTAACTATTGTTAGCCGCCCGGGTCCTGGTACTGCTGGTGTTGGAGTGTTGGCTAACGTCGGCTGACTTACTCACGACTCTAAGCTGATGGAGTGCCCTCATCTGATCTCAAACGTAAGCTGTGCCAGCGATTCCTCCAGGTTCCCTAACGGTACTCCGTCCTCCTGGTGTTGCAACGGTGAGAGAAGTGTCAATCTCCTTTCTTTTAACGTTACTAAAATTAACTGCAGTGTTGACACGGATTACAGCTAATTGTACAATGTTTTTGGATCCCAGCCTTTGATTGCCTGTTTGTGTCAGTGCGGTAGATACTGTTGCTACAAGTCAACACAGCAGCTATCACAAGGGCAAATCTCAATTCACGTACTGCAGAACTGTGAGCCATTCAAAAACAAATCACTGCAACACATCAAGGTCATGTTTTATATATAGTTTGCAGGTCCAATAAAAGTCCATGGATTTGCCTTACCTGCCTGATGGTCCATTGTGGAAGGTAAGTTGGTGGTGTCTCAGTCATTTTGCTTTTTATGACCCTTTTGACATTAGTGCCCATAAGTATATTTATACAACATGTCAATCTGCAGTACATTAACAGAGGTTTATGGTCTGCAGAGGTCAGTCAGATCAACAAAATATATGTTAAGTATTTGGCCAGAGCTGTGAATGTATTAGGATATGTCTGGCTGGCACTGGTCTCTTTTTCTTCTGTATTATAATTTCATTTCTGACAGATATTTGAATAACAGAATAAGTCACTCAGCAACCCTTACTACTGTTTTGAAAGTATCTCCTTAACAAGATAGCAGTTACATTTTTTCTTGCTTGTATTTTGTACGGCACTCAAAAACACATTGTGTATATAATTTTAAAGCAATGTGAAATAATATAAACATAGGCAAACACAACTGATGAGAAACCTTTAAATAAAACATGATTTGGAAACCCCTCCTGGTCCAGTAGATTACTTACAAAATGCAATGTGGAAACTTGAAGGCTGCATTGCACATATGTCAAGAAAGAAGAACTTTTGAAACTACAAATGTGTACATATTTATTGACTTTGAAATATTCATTGAGAAAGGAGGCGTAAGAATTTCTAATCAGATCGTAAAATGTTTTTTAATGTAATAAAACACATCAGACAAATAAAAAGCATATTTTATATTTCTTTCAAAGTACCTGGATCTACATCTTTGATAAAATTACTGAACATACCATAAGCTAATACCTGATACTGTTTATACTGCATTATATTCAGGTGATCTCAAATTGCTGTGTGTTTTAAAATAATCTCTTTCTCTATAGATATGTCAACGGACATGCAAAGAAACACTTTGAAGAGAGCCAAGTTATTGGCATTAGTCAAAGGAAGGGTGAGAAACAGGAGAAAGAGAAAACCCATCACTCTGTCTGCATGGACTGCAGCAACTTCAGCGTATTTTGGTGAGTGCCCTTCATGACCAACTGATTAACAAGTGCAGAGTTCATTTATAAAAACAGATAACTCTGTTTTTATAAATTTTTAGAAAACTTAGTTTGATTGATATTATCTCAAGTAAACAATAAAAAAAATAAGTTTTCTGAAGATTTATAAAAAAACGGAGTTATCTGTTTTTGCAAATGAACACTTCAAGTGTATTTTTTTTTTCAAATATGAAGTTGTTTTGACTAATGTGGATTTTATAGTTACAGATGTGATGACTTTGTTGTCAATGACACCAAACTTGGACAGGTGCAGAAGGTTAGGGAACACCTTCAAAGTTTAGAAAAGTAAGTACTAGTTTCAAAAATAAAGTCTCCATGTGTGTTTATTTGTTTCATAGGTTCAGTATATTGACAATGATATAAGTAAGAATAATTAAAATGGGGAATTAGTTTAGATATTTTGACAGTGTTCTTCATTAAACAAGCCAAGACATATCTGAGCAAATGAAAGATGTATCACAACATTGCTTGATGAATAAAAAGCATCCAAATAAATAGTTTTACTCTTTTACAGTTCAGCACTCATGGGTGACAGACAGAGGAAAAGAAAACTTCAGGAAAACCCAGCTCCAGACAACAAATTGTTAAAAGACAATGTAAGTAATGCATGAAAAGTAACATTGTTATTTGTTTTCTTTGTAAGATACAGCTTGTCCAAAATTGCACCACAGCACAAAGGACTGCACTACTCTTTAAAAGTTTATATTCTCTCTGTGGCACCAGGCTCCAATTAAATGAGTCACATCTAGCGTTTATAGAGCTCTACACCAAGTGACTGTCACGATAACTTTAAATGTTAGTTTGTCATGGTTTTTCCATACAGTGTTAAATAAATATACATATATGCACATCTTCATGCAATCATTTGTCTCTATCAGGATGGGGCGGCTTTAGGTGCTACAGGCCTGCGAAACTTGGGCAACACATGCTTCATGAATGCCATTCTTCAGTCCCTCAGGTAAGGCTCCGCTCTGAGTAGGAGGTATGTGGGTGGTAAACTGGGTATGCAGCACGATTCAGTAGCTCTGCCCCCGTAGACCCAGGGCCCCACGACCAGTCATCCTTTATTAATATAGTCTGGGGCACAGCAGGGGGATTACAGAGGCTGCTTGGAAACAAGACACAGTCAAAGGCCAGGTTTCCCAGCTAACACACTATTTGCTTCACCGCTAAAGGATTATACTAGTGTGTTTACCATACCATACAATAGAAAAACAAAACCTGTTTTCTTTCATTTCAGTACTTTTTGAAATTCATTTGCAGATACAAGAAATGTTTTTCTACTAAATTACTTCTGTTACTTTAGTTGTATTATATTTTCTTTACGTGGCAACCTAGACTGCTACATTGATGTCGATAAATAAATGATTAGATGTATTTAAAATATAAGTTCCAACTGTAGTGTTAATGTGTCTTTACCTCTGTAAAAATGCTGTTTAAAAGCTTAGGCACACTGTAATGTGTATTTATTTTTATTTCAAGTTCTACAAATTTGCTCCTGCCTCAAAGGAGCAGTGAAATGATTTTTTTTAATCAAGAATTTTCATTTTACGTGACAACAATCAACCCTCTGAACCCCAAGCAGTTACTGGGTGTTTGTTGTTCCTGTCACATTTTTACTTATTGTATGCACATTAGTCACTGCAATATAAAGTCCTGCACCTCTGTGGAAACAGGACAACCATGGCTAGAAGCAGAAAGACCTCAAAATGTCTACTATGCAGTATAACAGTTGTAATGCCATAAATCATTAAAGAATAAACAGCAGTTGAGTTTCACTGAGTACTATTTTTTTTACAAAAATGTAAAAAAAAAATTGAGTCAATATGTACAGATGTTACCAAAACAATATACCTAGATATTTTACTACTTAAGGCCAGTTCATGCTGTCCATGTCCACAAGGGTATGCGTGATGTAAATTTAGTCATCTACCCATGACCATGCGGACTGTCTGCATGCAGGTCAAAATGTGTAGCCGCGCGGACTGTCCAAACAAGTGGTGCTTAAAACAAATGTTTGCTTTGTGGAGAGACTGTACGAGGAGGGTCTTGGCCATCCACACCTTTATAAATCATCACTAACAGAGTTGCAGTTGAAGTACTTTGAAGGCGCTTTGACCTGTACATGCTTTCCATCGACGAAGCCAAAACACAATTGAAAGTCCTCACTTCTCTAGAAATCATGAGCTACGTCTGCCTACTGTACTACATCTCAGGAATAATCACTGATACGTTGCCACAGTGTACTTTCCTTGAGCGTTTTTCTGTGTTTAATATGAGGGGAAATGCAACAGGCCTATTGTAGTGTGAACAGAGCCATGTCCACAGTCTGCTTGTTGGCCTGTGCACACGGACGCAGAAAGCATGAATAGGCCATTACGTTTTGGGTCTGTTTCCACCTTGTCTCCTCTCCTCTGTGTAAATACAGCCTGCCGTTCAGCTGAATACTACTTGAATTTTTGCTATGAGATTGTTGGTCGCAGCTGAATGAATAGGAGTTTATCGGTTGCATCCAAGAGTTTAGATTTTTTGTGTGTACATTTTTGAATGAGACATGTGGAACGTGTGATTTTGATGAAATGTAATGAGTTTAGTTGTCTAAATCAAGTACTGCCAGTTCTGACTTTTTTTTTTTTTAACAGTTTCTGTCTCTAATGAATGGTGTAATTTCAGTGATAAAAATTACTTTCTTATTTGTTGTGTTTTGCACATCAGGTATGAGACATGTTATCACAAAATGTGTTTTTTTTTGTTTTGTTTTTTTGACAGCAACATCGAGCAGTTCAGCTGTTACTTTAAGGAGCTGCCTGCAGTGGCTCTACGCAGTGGTAAGACAGCAGGAAGAAGGATGTACCACACCCGCAGCCAAGGGGACAACAGTGTGTAAGGTCCTCTTCTGGAGGAGGGTGGATTTATGGGCATTAGTTTGACATTCATTTCAGCAAGTATTGACTGATTTGTTATTTGTCAGTGATCACAAAAGGTAACCTTCTCAGAAGTCGCCTGATGCTTATAACAGCAGTGATTACATTAATCCTGCTGCAGTAATAAAATAAAAAAAACAATACTGGAATCTGACAGAAGTCATAAAACTTTTTCCCTCTTAACCCAGAAGAATATTAGATAGGCTTTATTTGTTGAAGGTGCTAGACTGCATCGTAGTAACAAGGTTGCTTTATGTTGAACAGATCTTTGGTGGAGGAGTTCAGGAAAACTCTTTGTTCCCTGTGGCAAGGAAGCCAGACCGCCTTCAGTCCAGATTCCTTATTTTATGCCATATGGAAAATCATGCCAAGTTTCAGGTACGCCAATAAACTGCAAATGCTGAGCTGTAGGCTGTTTTTCTTTTAGTTCTGTGTTCAGTAGATGTGCTTAAGTGTAGAATATTGTTGTTTATCAAAGGTGCAAAATACATAAAAGACTGCAGCAAACTATTCTGAGTTATTATTGAAATGTAATTCAAAGCTGTGTTTGTGTGTACAGGGGCTATCAGCAGCAGGATGCCCATGAATTCATGCGTTACCTGCTAGACCACCTCCACAGGGAGCTCCAATACAGCCGCAATGGGGCGTCTCACCCAGTCTCACCTCAGGATGGAGTCAGACTCTCCACCACAGAGGGCAAATGCTGCATGTGAGTCCATTTAACCTTACAATGATTTTGTTTTTGCTGTTGTTTGTGTTGTCAGATGTTTTCCAGTCGATTTTATATTGACAAAGCAGACACGTTTAGCGCTGTCGCAGTCCTGCGTCTGTGACCTGGCTTATGAAACTGTCGATTTTGTTTTTGTTGCTGCAGTAGCCCGTTTGTCAATATGGTCAATACCTGTTTAATATTTCCTCTAATTTCCTTGTTATTTTATCACATACAGAATCTGATGTGTTTTTACTCATCCTTTCCTTTGCTTATGCTTTTATTAAACACAAAATATTTAAATGTATGCACATTAATTGAATACAACTGCCTTATTATCTTTCTGTATGCACATTTATTAGTAAAAACTGCTTTATACCTCTTATTCTTTTACAGTAATGGGACTGCCAGTGTTGTGACATCTATCTTTGGTGGGATACTTCAGAATGAAGTCAACTGCCTGATATGTGGGACAGAATCCCGGAAGTTTGATCCATTTCTTGGTAAGACAACAGCTGTTAAAAAATAACTGGAAAAAAAATTGTGAATTGGCAAGACCATGTCAACTTGAAACCTCCTTCTCGCCATTAGTGTTGCTTCAAATAGCAAAGTTAATGAAGGAATGTTAATGCAAGGTAACACAAATGTGTTTTCAGTAACAAGACAAAGCAGTTTTTGGTTGTTGCTCTGTATAACAAAGTAAAGTCTGTAAAGCCATTCACTTAGGTATATAGATAAAACATGATACAGCCTGATGATGCACAATATTAGAATGTTTTTCTTGCTCTTTTTACTCAGATCTGTCTTTGGACATTCCCAGTCAGTTCAGACAAAAGAGAAGTAAGGACCAGGAGCCATGGCCAACATGCACCTTACGTGGTAGGTTTTCTACTGTCAAAAGTATTTCTAGACTTCTTTTTTTTGCAGTATGTATTGCTGAAATTCACAAGAGCATTTTATACTTATTTGATGTTGTTTTAGACTGCTTACGTAGCTTCACTGACCTGGAAGAACTTGATGAAACAGAGCTGTACTATTGCCATAAGTGTAAAAAGCGACAGAAATCTACTAAGAAGTTCTGGATCCAGAAGCTGCCAAAGGTATAACACTGAAATTCTCACTTTTATTACAGTTTACTAATTTCACAGTTTATTTTGGTATAAGTGGAAATTTTATTTGAAATTGTAGGTTTTGTGTCTGCACCTAAAACGGTTTCACTGGACGGCCTTTTTGAGAAACAAGGTGGATACGTACGTCGAGTTTCCACTGACAGGCCTGGACATGAGGGGCTACTTGCTTGAGGTGAGCTCGAATTTCCCAATATATTTCTCAAACTATTATATTCCACACATAAGTACTATGTAGTTAACTGACTCTTAGACACAGACATTTAAAATCGGTCTGAGAATAATGATAAAAACAAGGAACATTAATGAAAAATGGAACTGTTGCGCTTTGATCCGGAAAACCCAGGAAGAGTCATGAATTCTAGGCAACACTAGGACCTAGGGAGGGTATCGATAAGATTTTAACAGTACTACTACTCTTACCAAGACTGCTTATCGATTTGGTTTAAGAGACACAACAACAATTTAACAGAATTCACATTGCTTTCTTTTTTGTCTTATTTAATTTCCCCTCTTTCGCTCTTTACTTTTTAGTGAAAATTTGAGCGCAGGACATTTCCTTGACAATATTTTCACTGTGTTGTGTTAATAGTTTTACTTGGAAATAAGTTTTGAATACTTCTACTACTTTCAGCACTGACTTTAGGTTAGAGAAAGGGTGAAATAAAGCAAGTCAGAATTTTCCAGTAACCCCCATATCTTTAAATCCCCCTGCTCGGAGCACTCTGAAACTGAATTTCTGAACGACAGTCCAGATAATGCTGTGAAGATTTCAGATTTAATTTATTGAATTCGATGCACCCATAGGTAAACAATCAGCAGGCTTTTAGTTACTTTTGATCATCAGCCATGTTCATATGATTTAATTAACTCCATGTGAGGACTCCAAGCTGCCAGCATACATTACATACATGATCAACTACAAGCCAGGCAGTCGTAAACTGCATTTCTCTGCTAGTGTGCTGGATACTTCAGCAGATTGATTGTGTTTTCACTCTCACATGTAAAAGATTTTGTGCTTATGGCAACAAGCATTGTCAGCATCATCTCTAGTGTAGTGTAACCATGATTTTGAACTCTCTCCACAATTGTCACTAAAAGCATGGTGTTTGTGTAGTGTAAGATACTGCAGCATATGACAGAGAGAGCTGCCCCTCGAACTGAAGGAGATCTCTCTCCTTTGCAAAAGGCGTCATAGTCAGACTTGATCAAATGTGCAAGATGACATTAATGTAGCAATAATAATAATAGAAACCATTTTCGTAATTTGTCCGTTACAGAGAGCAGAAGTGATAATGACAGAGCTTATCAATCCTCCGGTCTTTAATATTTTAACTCTGGTGCCCATAATACCAGGTTATAGTATCCATCTCTATTGGGACCGTATTAAGAACTGATAGAGATCAGAGGCCAAACAACTCTTTCAGCCCGCTGAGAAAATTTGACAAATTTTTAAAGCCCACAAAATTACAACTAAGAAGCGAAGTGTAATAACTTTCCTCACAAATAATATTACACTGTTCATATTTTACTATGTGTCCAATTGTATGGAAGATTCTAAGAGGAAAAACAAGTGGGGTCATTGTGGATACTTGTTACTTCAGTCTTACTTGTAGGAAACCTCACAGTACTGCCCCACATAAACCAAGTATACTTATGCCAAATTGAAACCTTTGTAATGAAGGGTATGCTTTGGTAACCTTAAAAAAGAGTTAGGACACTAGTCACACCATGGAAAGGTCTTAAGCAAAACGCTACACAACTGCTGTGATATAGTATGTGAAAAGTGATGGTGATCCGTAATGACTGCATTGTAAGTTGGGCACAAACAGAGCAGCCACAGACAGCGTGACTTTTTGAAAAGAGGATATTATGGTAGGTCTGTTTATATACAAAAATTACAATAGCTCCTTTGCCAAACTCATAGTTTAGTCAGACTGCATTTTATATCCAGACATTCATCCGATGATTTATTTATAGCCACACAGGTGGAAAAAGGTGTTTTGATTGTTGCCAATCAGACTGTTATCCTCCACGTGACTACATTTGTCCTTTAAATAAATTTTGTATCCACTAATGTTTGACAATTGTAAAGTACCAAATATATATATATATATAGTATA
The DNA here is from genome assembly GCA_900302755.1 of Chromis chromis. Classification (NCBI taxonomy): domain Eukaryota; kingdom Metazoa; phylum Chordata; class Actinopteri; family Pomacentridae; genus Chromis; species Chromis chromis. The sequence continues at coordinate 6,764 of OMNN01082263.1, read as the reverse complement.
TATGTTAAATTAATGAGTACCCGTAATGGACAGGCTTTCGTTCTTGCTCCACCATCTGTATCAAATGTATTATTCATTATTTGTATCACTGGGTAGCACCTGCATTTATGGATCAGCCAGTTATGTTGGAGGCCTGCACCTGTTTCCATGACTTTGACTTGGCCACACAATAGGTTGTCTTGCTTTGCCAACCCATTCTGTTGAACATAATGGTCTGGCTACACCTCACTATTATATCTGCTAGAAGGGGAAAAAGGCTCTGGTTTGTTAGTATTTCTTCAAACCAATCACAGTTGTTGTGGGCGGAGCTAAGTGAAAGATGTGGCTTTTGTGTTTTCTCAGAATAGATGGGTAGAATTGTTGTGGTGGAACATTTGCATGTAGGAAGACGAGAACTGTACTTGAAATGGATAATTCATCGCAAATACCTAACCGGGCTACCTTGCTGCAAGATCCAAATCCTCAGCATAACTTGAATTTTCCAGTGTGGTAGGTTGTTGCTCAAAGGTTGTTGTTTCCCATAGTGAAGTAAACAGTAACATGCATATAGCTGAAGGAAGGATTAAGCCGACTGAAATAATCGGAGGCTTATACCTGTATCCTACAGCCAGTGAGTCAGACTACAGACTAGGGGTCGACCAACACGTTATTTTTTATGGACCGATTCCTGTTATCAGTTAACCATGAGACCAAGATTTGGAAGTGAGATACATATGTAGTAAAAGTGACATCTTGTTACTTCCAACACAAAACTTTGTTGAAATGCCTTTATGCTCTAGTGGCATATAATAATAATTAAAAAAAAACGTTCAACATTTATCCTTAAGTGTTGCACGGCTATTACTCGTGATGTGTAACCAGTCAGATAGTGCTGTTGGTTGGACAGAGTGGTGACCACAGATGGATAATGGTAGCTGCATCAGAGCCAAAGTGGTGCATTTTTAAATAGATTCATTTTATTGGGAATCTGTTAATGACAAAAAAAAAAGACAGATAAATGGAAAATTCCGAATATCATGCGACCACTATCATAGAGCATCTGTTTGATGTTCAGGGTAGCAGCAGGCTTGTACTCAACATTAATTGCCTTTGGTTAGAACTTTGTATAAAAGTCTAGAATGCACTGTACTTACATCATTCTGTTACAAAGCTTAGTTATAAAGTGTCTGAAGGACTAGAAGCTCCAGGGGGCGCTATTCTACAGCAAGTCTGTTGTCTGACGGCCTTGATGTGATGTAGGTTTTACAAAAACTGAAAATTCCTTTCAATTTATTTCATAAATCTTGTTATTATCCTTTAAAAATCCCCTTCAAACTAATTTTAAGATGTTGGATGTGTTTTTTGTCTGATAGTTTTCTGACAAGAGGTCTATTAGAAGTGATACTCCTAAATCCACATATATTTTAAAAGTTTAATGTCTAAATCATGGCCATACGGCCTTGTGGATGCCCGATCCCGTCAGATCTCGGAAGCTAAGCAAGGTAGGGCCTGGTCAGTACCTGGATGGGAGACCGTGAGGGAACACCATGAAGCCTGGGTGAATGCAGTGTGAGAGTGAGTGTTTGGTGGTGGTCGGAGGGGCCGATGGCGCAGATTGGCAGCCTGGCTTTGGTCAGTCTGCCCCAGGGCAGCTGTGGCTACATACGTAGCTTACCACCATCGAGTATGGAGTGAATGAATAATGCAATGTAAAGCGTCCTTGAGTGTCCAGAAATGCACTATATAAAACCAATGCATTATTATTATTAAATTTGACTATATTTCTCTGTGTTCACTGGAGATCAGCGTGTACTGTAAGATTTAATGTTAGCACAAAAAAACTTTTCCTACTTCAGCAGATTAGTTTGAAACTTGCTCTGCACAGTGGTGGTTAAACATTCATGTGAAATGATGAGTCACAATTTGTGCGTGAGAGTATGAATTAAGTTCCCTAACATGTTGCCTTTTGCACCGTCCAGGTATTTTCACATTAAACTTTTTTAGACTTTTATGTGTCAGACAGTCTAAAAGTAGGACGTCTGGCTTGTGTACACATCCACATGCTGGGCAGTAAATCTTAGGGCATGATCATGTGGGTACAATTAAAAGGCCAGATTGTCCTCCACTAAGTTCTCCTCTTTTATGTTTGCAGCCAGAGAACTCATTACCAGGGAGTTGCCTGTACGACCTTGCTGCTGTCGTGGTGCATCATGGATCTGGGTGAGTAGATGTTTTGCATCTTTCGGGCTGGATTTCATGATTTAATTCACTCATTTAGGGCCGGTTTCACGGACAAGGCTTAAGCCTAGTCCCAGACTAAACTCCAAGTGACTTACACAGACACATCTTAAAATAGTCTTAGAATTAGGCTGTTCTGGATGAAACTAAACTGACAAAATAATAAATCCTAACATAATTAAACCAAATTTAAGCCATTCACAAAACCTACTTAAACATCCCAGTTTAACTAGTATGACTTAAGGACTGATCATGGCTTAATCTAAGCCTTGTCTGTGAAACCGGCCCATAATGTCTAGAAGATGCTCAAAGTTGAGGTAATTTTAAAATGTCCTTGCCTAGGAAGTATCCTAGCTTAAGCATACAAGTAGGAAAAGTTTAATTGATATTCATTGCCTCTGGGTTTAAGTTTAATCTCTTAAGTAGAACTCGCTGATTCAATGAGCACTTCCTGCAGCTTCATGTTGCAGCCTTGTGATATGACTTGTTTGAGGTTAGTAGGGTTTTTTCCCCTCCTGTTTTTTTTCTTTTTCTGATAGCACAATTAGAGCATGAAATCAAGACTCAGCCATAAATCTATACATTATCATCTGCCTGCCAGCTTTGCCTACAGTAGTAGACTGTCAGTCACCCAATCACTGCATAAACAATTCAGATCCAATTTTGTCAAAAGGCCTTGTGGACAGCTGCAGTTTAAAAATTCATGTAACCACTAAATGCTGAAAGGCATTAGGCTGGGAGTCCTTGAAAGTCCATTGAGATATGGCAAGAATCAGAGTGCTGCTGTGTTATCTTTGGCCTCTAAGTGGCACTGTTGCACTGCTGCTGTGTTGTCAGGCTGAGTGTGTCCCTATTGGCTCAGCTGCAATAAATGAAGTCTTGTATTAAGCCAGGCAGCAGAACGTGATCTACTGTATGTGTCTGTGTTCGCAGGGTTGGATCAGGGCATTATACAGCATATGGCAGCCATGAGGGCCGCTGGTACCACTTCAATGACAGCACAGTGACTCTGACCAATGAGGACACAGTGAGGAAGGCCAAGGCCTACATCCTCTTCTACGTGGAGAGAACTGGTCAGGTGGCCTCAGACAAGATTGCCACAAGTAAGCCTGCTGTGGACACAGCAGCGGTGGACAGTGTTTCTTCCGAAACAGTTTCTCAGGGCAAGGTCGCAGCAGACACAGTAGCCACAGACATGGTTTTGATGGATGTGGCAGCCACACATGTGAATATCCTGGACGAGAAAACCCAAGATAATTCTACCCTGGAAGATGTGAGCAAAGACATGGCTGCAGTGGATGAGGCCGACGGAGCGTCAGAAGAAGCTGCAACAGATATGGATACCTCAGACAAGGCTGCAACAGAGGAAGCTTGCCAAGCTGTACAAACTGTTGCACAATGATTCTGTGAGATTTCACTGCCTCAGACCAGCTCGTCACTCCATTTTGTATTCACCTCAATCACATGTCACAGTGCTTGATGATTCTAGTTAATTTTCACATGTAATGTATCTGCATCTCTCTTGTGTTTATGAACTGCTTGAAAGCATCATGTATAACTTGCTGCTTAATTTGTTTTGTTTAATTTGTTTAGTGTGACCTTTTTGCATTTATTTGCTTGATGTATTCCTCAGTTGAGGTAGACTTCTCTGTATGTAATAGATTCCAAAGGTGATCGTTTAAAGTAATGAAGTAAAGCTTTAGCCTTGGAAAACCTCAGTTGGTCCAATGTTTAGCCTGATTAGACTGATGAGATTATTTGTGTCAAGACACTGTGTCATTGTAACAATATTTGGCATTTCTATTGTTTTTAAAGTGTCTAATTTTATATTTTCCACCTCTTAAGAACCTTGTAGTTCTGTTTTCCAGTTATTAAAGGATATTTTAGGATTTAGACTACAATGCATTTGACTGACGAGTGCTCATTAGGGCTTTAGAACGTTCTTTCAACCTGTTGACCAGAACCGATGTAAAAGAAGTGATCGTTCTCGATAGTTTTTGTCTGTATGGGTGCTGAAGTATCATTTAACATGTTGTGTTAATCTGAAATGGGCAAACACGGGACCTAATGAAATTCTTTTGTGTATCAGGCGCCGTGAATATGACTAAAATACAATGGAGAATATTTTATTCAGATGTGTGTTGTAATGTTTTAATCAGCTCTGAATTTCACTCCCTTTGTAATGAGCCAGCGCATCCATTACTCCAACCAGACAGCCTGTAGCAGTTAAAACTAGACAGCAAGACAAGGTTGTTTATATCTACCATCACTGTTGGAAGCTGCTAAAATCTTTTTTATCCACTAGGTGCTAATGTCTTGTTGTGTTAATCTTTTAAATCTCTAATTATTTAATTACCCAAGTCTGAGGAATAAACCCCTGAATCATCTTACTACACTGTCTGCTAAGGAAAGAGAGTTGGGTCAGGCAAAAAAAGATCATTTAAACCCTTTATCCTTTGCCCTAGGAAACTGTGGAGGGCATTTTCCACTATTTTTGTTCGTGTTATATGGAACAGTTAATCAATTAGTCAGGAAATTAATCAACAGATTGAGTTGCAGCTCAACATGCAAATCTCTTGCTATACTTAGCCACAATTCTTTCAGCATCCACTGCATAATGATTTACGCTTTCTAAGTTTTACTAGAGAATTTTAAATATATGATCTATGTACACAATATTTGCATAATCTGGTCTATGTATTAGCGCTTGCTATTTGTTTTTCTAAGGTGTACACATACAAAGCAGAATGTACATTGTGTACATTCCTAATACAAATGTCGCAACACCCTTATTATGGCTTGAAACAGTAAACAGCCTTTGATATGTGCAAGTACAACTTTGGAGGAGGGTGCACATTTTTAGCGAGCCTTTTTTGTTGTTGTTTTTCGTCTTTCCTTCGGCAAAGATCTCCACACACACTCACACTCGCGCACACACAAAGAGCTCCCCTCAGGACACGTGCCAGCCAATAAACCCTCTCTCTCTGGCAGGAACAAGCACTCCTGTATGCTGAGGAACAGCTGCTCTTCATCGCCTGCTCACAGGTGGCTGTGAATTTGCTACTCTGTCCCCATTAATGACACAAGTGGCCTCTTTACCCCTCTGTCTTTCGCTCTCGGAGGCTAGATCACAGCTGCTAATAATAAGCTCACATTGCATTGTGTTTGTTGGAACAGATCTGGTCTGGTTGGTGGTTGGTTAAGGACGTCATGACACAGTGAGTCATAGTACAGAATGTCACCAGCCTACCAACAGTGGCATTTCCCCATCTCCTGCTTTTTTTTTTTAGAGATTGCAAGTGGAACAGGACATAGATGTTGAGTGATGACATAGATATAATGGTATTTTGCCGTTTGACATCACAGTACACTCTGTATGCTGAAATTGAGCAAACACTGAGTCATAGCTCATTGTGTTCTTTAGGCCAAGTCCTACATCACAGTGTTTGTGCTCGTGACTTTCACTCACGTGAAGGGCTTTGCAGGTTACGGTTGTGAGATTATTTAGCGCAGTAATTATCTTGGGTATGATACATGGAAACTCTTAGGCCAATAAGTAGGTCAGTGAAGTTGTGTTATGAAGCTGTCATTTAAACCACTGCAGCAGGTGTCTACAACTGTAAATACCACATTTGTAAAACCTCTAAAGAGCCCCTCTGGTGAAAATCAAGTTTTTTACCTCGTGAACATGTCCATGTGGTGTTTTTTTATGAACTAGATGACACATCAAATACAATATAATCAGACGATGCCATGACTAAGCATTTCCACAGGTTTTCTATGTAACAAACAAATCCAAAACTCAGGGTTCAAACACGCATAGCTAAATTACTACAAGTTGCCATTATGTAGCGTAGAGTAGTTTTTCAATGTTTGAGCAGAGTGGTAGGTGACCTGGTGTGCCTGAGCTGCAGTGAGGGGTGGGTGGAGATGGAAGCAGAAAGCATTTTTTTGGCAGGAAGGGATCATTTTCATGGAAAAACTGCAAAATATAGAATTTTCATACACAGACGTCAGTTTTAGGGGTTCAATCCATGACCCGAAAATGATGATAATTGTTACAAATGTTCACAATGATTAATTAATTTCAGTTGTTCATGTTGTGTTTTGTGTGTATTTGTGATGGCTGACTGCATAATATTTTAAATCCATCCCATAATTGTTGTTCTTCCCAACATGAATTAGACAAATAAGTACTATGGGCAGAAATATGTGCCACTAGAAACTGAATCTGGATCCCAACTGATTAAGCTGCTAATTTCAATTTCAAAGTATTACATTCATGTTCAAGTTTATTTGAATACTGTTTTAATCGAATAAGTTAGGTGATTCCAATTAAAATTTGTATTACAATTATTTAAATCGGGAAATTAAAATTCTAATTATGAGATTCAAAAGTCTGATTTTTATTACAGTTATTCAAGTTGAGCATTTCAATCAGAAATCATTCAAATTCAGTTCCTAATATCACATATTTCTAAAGATCCCCTCATTACATTTTTTCAAACATCTCTACCTCAAATTATAATCTGCTACTTGTATGGTCC